>SJYT01054832.1:691258-705078 GCA_006410635.1 Cephalophus harveyi | reverse complement strand
GATTTAACATTATTCTGCCAATTGCATTTAAAAACACTAAAAGAAAAATTTTCTTCAACTTTTAATTTCCTTAGAAAACAACTGACCATTTAAAACAAAATATCAACAATATACTCTGGGGCTTATTATATATTGAAAAGTAAAATCTATGACCACAGTAGTACATAGGACTACTGGGGAATTAAATAGGGGAATTAAATGAAAGAATATTGTCGCAGGATGCTTACATTATATGTGAAGTGGGACAACATTTGACGGTAGACTGTGATATGTACATTTAAATTCTGGAGCTACTTCTGAAAATTAGAACAAAGAGATACGATTGATTAGAGAGAATCAATCTGTGGAGAAAATGGAAATTAAAAAAAACATAATTAATTGCAAAGAAGAAAGGAAAAAAAGAACAAAGACAGATGGGACAGATAAGAAACAGGTGGACGGGGCTTCCCTGGCGGCTCCGCTGCTGAGTCCTCTTGCCAGTGCGGAGAGCACGGGTCTGATCCCTGGTCCGGGAAGATTCCATATGGGGCAGCTAAGCCCGTGTGCCACAGTTTCCGAAGCCCATGTGCCCTGGAGGCCATGCTCTGCAACAGGAGAAGCCACAGCAACGAGCAGCTTGTGTGCGGCATCTAGAGAGTAGTCCCGCTCGCCACAACTGGAGAAAAGCCACCGAGCAATGCAGACCCAACACAGTAAAAAAAAAAAAAAAAGGAAAGACGGTAGACCTACGCCCAGTGATTCTGATAATTATATCAAATGTTTACATCTACACATACTTTAGTGAAAGGCAGAGATTGTGACATTGGATGAAAGAGCAAGGCTCAACTACATGTTGCTTGAAATTGAACATGTTAGCCGCCCAGTCGTGTCTGGCTCTTTGCGGCCCCATGGACTGTAGCCTGCCAGGCTCCTCTGTCCATGGAATTGTCCAGGCAAGAATACTGGAGTCGGTAGCCATTTCCTTCTCCAGGGAAGCTTCTCGACCCAAGGACTGAGCTCAGGTCTCCTGCACTGCGGGTAGATTCTTTACCATCTGAGTCACTAAGGAAGACCCCATATGCTGCTTATAGAAACCTATTTTAAATATACAGAAATCAATTGTATGTTCACATGCTATCAAAAAAAGTTGGTAAGTGAAAATTTAAAATGCTGTATTATAAATGAATTATATAAATGAGAAGCAAAAGAATGAGGGAATATTGAAAAGGCACAGGAGCTGATCTGAAAGAGCTCCCAATGGCCAACGCTGTAGCAATATTAGAAACAGAATAAACTTGATAGTATTGGATTATAGAGGAAAACAATAGAACGGGAAAGACTAGCGATCTCTCCAAGAAAATCAGAGCTATCAAGGGAAGAGTTCATGCAAAGATGGGCACAATAAAGGACCAAAATGGTATGGACCTAACAGAAGCAGAAGATATAAAGAATACACTGAAGAATTATACAGAAAAGATCTTAATGACCCAGATGACCTCGATGATGTGATCACTGGACATCCTGGAGTGTGAAGTCAAGTGGGCCTTAGGAAGCATCACTACAAGCAAAGCTAGTGGAAGTAATGGAATTCCAACTAAGCTATTTCAAATCGTAAAAGATGATGCTATCAAAGTGCTGCACTCAGTATGCCAGAAAATTTGGAAAACTCAGCAGTGTCCACAGCACTGGAAAAGGTCAGTTTTCATTCCAATCCCAAAGAAGGGCAATGTCAAAGAATGCTCAAACAACTACACAATTGCACTCATTTCACACGCTAGCAAGGTAATACTCAAAATCCTTCAAGCTAGGCTTCAACAGCACGTGAACTGAGAACTTCTGGATGTGCAAGCTGAATTTAGAAAAAGCAGAGGAACCAGAGATCAAATTGCCAGCATCCACTGGATCACAGAAAAAGCAAGAGACTGCCTGGATCGCAACAAACTGCGGGAAATTCTTAAAGAGATGGGCTATCAGACCACCCTCCCTGTCTCCTGAGAAATCTGTATGCAGGTTGAGACACAACAGTTAGAACCGGACATGAAACAATGGACTGGTTCAAACTGGGAAAGGAGTATGTCAAGGCTGTATATTGTCTCCCTGCTTATTTAACATCATGCAAAATGCCAAGCTGGATGAAGCACAAGCTGGAATCAAGATTGGCGGGAGAAATATCAGTAATCTCAGATATGCAGATGACACCACTCTTATGGCAAAAAGTGAAGAACTAAAGAGCCTCTTGATGAATGTGAAAGAGGAGAGTGAAAATGCTGGCTTAAAACTCAGGATTCAAAAACGAAGATCATGGCATCCAGTCCCATCACTTCATGGCACATAGATGGGGAAACAATGGAAAGAGTGTCAGACTTTATTTTTGGGGCTCCAAAATCACTGCAGATGGTGACTGCAGCCACGAAATTAAAAGACGCTTACTCCTTGGAAGAAAAGTTATGACAAACCTAGACAGCATTTTAAAAAGCAGACATATTACTTTACTGATAAAGCTGCATAGAGTCAAAGGTGTGATTTTTCCAGTAGTCATGTATGGATGTGAGATTTGGAGCATAAAGAAGGATGAGTGTGAAATAATTGATGCTTTCAAACTGTGGTGCTGGAGAAGACTCTTGAGAGTCCCTTGGACTGCAAGATCAAACCAGTCAGTCTTAAAGGAAATCAACCTTGAATATTCATTGGAAGGATTGATTCTTAAGCTGAAGCTCTAGTACTTTGGCCACCTGATGTGAAGAGCCAACTCATTGGAAAAGACCCTGATGCTGGGAAAGACTGAGGGCAGGAGGAGAAGGGGACGACAGAGGATGAGATGGTTGGATGGCATCACCAACTCAACAGACATGAGTCTGAGCAAACTCCAGGAGATGGTGATAGACAGGGAAGCCTGGTGTGCTGCAGTCCATGGGTTCTCAAAGAGTTGGGTATGACTGAGTGACTGAACAACAGCAGGTATTGGATTATAACCCAAATAATAAACTGAATATATTTTAGTCTGAACAAATACAAATTAATAATGTAATGGATAAATAAATGAAATTATATGAAAAGGAATATTACTGAAGTGAAATGAAAAGGAATGATACCTATTTATAGAAGAAGCCCAATTAATTCATGTAAAAAGGAATAAGGATAGAAAAATCGCCATTAGAATTTCATAGATATCATGGAGGCAAAATACACCAATGGATGCTAAAATTAGTGGGAGAAAGTTTAAGAAGAAACAGAATCTTTGCATTGCCTCAAAGTATCTCCCTGCTCTATTACCAAAAGAAAAACAGTGGCTATACAGTGGAGGAACCTGATAGACACCATCTCTACAAAATGAAGAAAGCTCCCGTCACAAGAAACAAGACTCGGTGACATCGAGGACTCCCTGACACGGCACAGGGTCCTCCTGCCGTACTTCTCTTGATGATGCAGAACCTCAGATCACTACGAGAAGGCAGGACGCAACACAAATCAAGGGGCGGTCCAGAAAACACCTGACCACTGCTCTTCAAGAGTGCCGTGTCCTGACCGACAGCAACACTGGACAACCGCACAGGCTTAGGGGACTAAGGACGCGCCTGCTAGGGGCAGCGTGGGACCCCGAACTGCACTCCGGAAGGGAAGAACATTTGTGGAAAAGTGGTAAAATCCAAATAGAATTTGTAGTTTAGTTAATAGTATTTTACCAATAATCTTGGTTTTTTAGATTAATCCATGACTTAGGCGTTATCATTAGAAAAGGTGAGTAAAGGGTATACATGTCTTCTGATATTCTAAGTGTCTAAAAAAGAATATATACGAATATATATATATATTCTTTTTATGTATATATAAATGTATATATTATATGTATATAAATGTATATATGTGTACATGTGCATATAAAGAATGTATATATATGCATATATAGATGAATATATAGATACATAAACTAAATCTCTTTGCTGTACTCCTGAAACTAACACAACATTGTAAATCAGCGGTGTGTCAGTTGGACAGAGCAGCGTGGAAGCATATACACCACCACACGTGAAGTAGAGAGCCAGTGGGAATTCGCTGTATAATTCACAGAACTCAAAGTGGGACTCTGTAACAACTTAGAGGGGTGGGAGGTAGGAGGGATGTTCGAGAGGGTGGGGACGTACGTATACCTATGGCTGATTCAGGTTGATGTATGTCAGAAACCAACACAATATTGTAAAGCAATTATCCTTAAAATATAAAAAAAAAAAAAAACCAATAAAACACCAAAAGTGCATGCCGCCTAAGTAAAGGCTTTAGACTTTACAGGTCTAGCCGTCGCTTGACTGTGACCTTGCGAGAAGCCTTGAGCCTGAACCACTCAGTTCATGGATTCCTGATGCTCAGAAGTTGTTAATAAATTTTGTTGTCTTAAGTCACTATGTTTTGGGTTACTTTTAAAATGTAACAATAGATACCTACTACATAGTGAGTTTTAGGAAATCATTAATATAAACAGAATAAGCATGTGGTCAAGACTGACAAAAATAATTCTACGTCAATAAAAAGTTGTTTGTTTTGAGAAAAAAAAAAAAAAGCCATAACAAACAATACAGTTTACGATAGCATAAAATACATGAATGCCTAGGGATAAATGTCACACAATGCATACCAGACCTGTACCCTAAAAACTATAAAACACTGAAATTAAAAAGAAAAATAAGAGAGAAACTAAAGATGGTATGAAGAAATAAAGAGATATATCTTGTTCATGGATCCAAAGATTCGATATGGTTAGGTATCAATTTTGCCCTCAATAATCTATGGATTCAGTGCGATCTCAATTATAATCACACTGGTCTTTTTGTGGCAATTGATAAGGCAGTTCTAAAATTTACATGGAAATTCAAGGAACACGAATAGCCAAAGCAATTTCGAAAAAGAACAAAGGAAGATTTATACCACTGAATTTTAAGACCTACTGTGAAGCAGTAGTATGCTATTGGTGTAAGAACAAATATCTAGATCAATGGAACAGAATAGAGAACCTAGAAAAAGATCCAGGTATGTATGGCCAATTGGTTTTTTAAAAAATGGGCGTGGTGAATCTTAGGGAGAAGGAAAGTCTTTAAAACAAATATTGATACGCATACATAAAAACACGAACCTCAACCCCTACCTCACATCACACACAAAAGTAATTTCGAAATGGATCACAGACCCGAACATAAAAACCAAAAATATAAAACTTATAGGAAATGGAGAGAGATGATTTGTGCCCTTGAGGTAGGCAAAGGGCTTTTAAATTCTTTGAATTTTATCTCTCTATTTTTGGTGGCCCTGGGTCGTTGTTGCGGCGCGGCTTTTTGTGGTGGCTTCTCTGGTTGTGGAGCACAGGTTCGGGGCTGCAGGCTGTGTGTCTGTGGCCCGTAGGTTTAGTTTGCGCCATAGCACCTGGAATCTTCTGGGTCCAGGTGGGTCCAGGGACTGAACCCGTGTCCTCTTCATCGGCAGTCGGATTCAAATCCACTGTACCACCTGGGAAGTACTCCGGCAGAGGGTTCTTAATGAGACCCACACCGTCACAAAGCGCAAAACAATAAAAATGGGTGCTATCAAAATGAACATCCGCCTCTCAATGACCCATTAAGACAGTGGACAGACAAACCAGTCTGGGAGAACAGATTTGCAGCTCACAATCTGATAAGGGACTTTAGCAGAATTTAATAAGCGCACGAACATAGTAATTAAAATATTGGATGAAAAACTTTGAACAGACACTTCACACCAGAAGCTCTGCAGGCAAGGGAGCCCCTGGCTGTCCCCTCTGCCTGAAGTGTCTCCTCCTCCATCCGTCTCACTAACTCCCTCTTCTCTTCAAGTCTTTGCTCAAACTTCGCCTTCTCAAAGAGGCCTCCCCTGACATTTTATTAAATATCACACTCTGCCCCGGCTCCTCCCCACCACACACATATTCCAAATCCCCTCTTTTTTCTTCTTTCTTTTTTTCCCTTGGCACACCCATCACTTTCTAACACACTGTAAAATTTACTTACTTATGCTTATTCATTATCTCCGTCCCCTGTGAGAATGAGCAAGAACTCTGTGTATTTTTCCACTGATGCATCCCGAGCGTCTACATGAGTGCCTGACATGTAGTAGGTGTTCAAAAAAAAAAAAAAAATCTCTTTTATACGTGAGTGAATGAATAAAAGGCCGCTTTTATGCTTCTGCTTTGTGTTTGATCTCCAGCAGTGTTACTTTGATATGTCAGGCATGAATTCATTCTTATTTATCCTGCTACAGACTCGCCATGCATCTTAAATGTAAGATTTCCATCCATCATCAGTTCTGGGAAATTCTTCGTCATTATATCTTCACGAAGTTCACCTTTCAGTCCTGTTCTGTCTAGTTGCTTCTAGAACGTCAATTAGATAACATTATGCTATTTATTTGATCCTCGTGTCTCTTAACGGCTTTTTTTTTTCCTGACCTCCTTTTTTCTCTTTGCATCAGTAGGTAATTTCTTTCACTCCACCTTTTATTTGACAAATTCTGTTTTCAGGAAACAGGTCTAATCTGCTGTTTTACCAAATATGAAGGTTTTCATACCATCAGTAAGATTTTCACAGCCAATTCTGCTTGGTTCCTTTTCAAATTTATTTGGTCTTTTTTTTTTTCCGAGAGTGCTTTATTAATTCCCCATAATTTTGGTTTCCAGTTTCAGTTTTTTAGGAGAAGGCAATGGCACCCCACTCCAGTACTCTTGCCTGGAAAATACCATGGACGGAGGAGCCTGGTGGGCTGCAGTCCATGGGGTCACTAAGAGTCGGACACGACTGAGCGACTTCACTTCCACTTTTCACTTTCATGCATTGGAGAAGGAAATGGCAACCCACTCCAGTGTTCTTGCCTGGAGAATCCCAGGGACGGGGGAGCCTGGTGGGCTGCCGTCTATGGGGTCGCACAGAGTCGGAAAAGACTGAAGCGAGTTAGCATTCAGTTCTTTAAAACATTTAATGCTGTTCTCTCACATCATCCCACCCTCTTCTTCCCCCACTGTGTCCAAAAGTTTGTTTTTCATCTGTGTCTCCTTTGCTGCCCTGCATGCAGGATCGTTGACACTATCATTCTAGATCCCAATATATGCCTTAATGTACAATATTTGTCTTTCTTTCTGACTTCACTCTGTACCATAGGCTCTAGGTTCATCCACCCCATTGGAACTGACTCAAACGCGTTTCTTTTCAGATAGCCAGTGGGACTTTGATGTACGATGCGGGGAACCCAAAGCCGGCGCTCTGCGACAGCTGGAGCGAAGGATAGGAGCGGGGCTTGAGAGGCAGAGGACCCATGTATGCTATGACCAACTCGCACTGCTGTATGGCAGAGGGCTTTACAATATTGTAAAGGAATTATCCTCCAATTAAATAAATTTTACAAACATAAAAAAAAAACGTTTATTTAAGTTCCTTAATTAGTAGTTGCATGTATTTGATGAACTCAGGGTTCTGACTTGGGACTGTGAACACCTCATTGGTAGGCCTATATTTGTGAGGTCCTTTGAGGCCAGGTTGCAGAGGAGGGGGATTTGCGTTTGCTTCCAGCAGGAGAACCTTATTGGAAATATCTTTAATTTGACAGTTTGGGGTTTTCTGGACCAAAACGTAGTGTAAATGTGACCCACAAACTTTTGTGAAATTAAGAACACAAGAGACTGGTTTTCTCCACCTAGATTCCAGATAAAGACAGCGAGCTTGCTTGCCATCTCCTTTGCCAACTTTTTAGTCAGGAAGTCCTGCTTCACTAAAGACCAATCCCTCTCTCTGGCTAAGCCCAACAGAGGCTTCGTGCTCCTGCAAAGTTTTCAGGGAATCTGAGCAGCTGTCCAGACAGCGGCCCCACATGGAGCAACTCAGTGACCTATGTTGCCACAATCCCAGCACAGCTCTGCCATCTTGACGCATGGCCCGCAGAGTCTGGTTTTGGTCTAGTAGTGATTCACCTCTCTCCTTCTCAGCATCCATTGGCCAGAACCAGTCCCGAGGACAGGGCGGTTGGAAGAAGGCCGGGAACGTGTCCATCTGTGCCTGGAGATGCTGGCTCCAGGGGAGGGGGGTCCCAACATTCCATCTCGCAGGTGCCATAAGCCCTCTCTCCTGTCCCCGACAACCACCGAGACCTACCCTGCCAGGGCTCTGGGCCTGCCTGATAGCCGGGACCCACTTCAGCGTCAGGACCGGCTAAGCCATCACTCACTGTCACCTCTCCCTTAAATTCTCGGTGACTTCTTCACCTTCTTGCAAGCTCGGTTGCACATTGCAAATGATGTTTCTTATATTTTATGTAACATCCATAGGCATTTCATTTTAGGGGGTATTATCTATTTCTGCTTTATTGACTGTGCCAAAGCCTTTGACTGTGTGGATCACAATAAACTGTGGAAAATTCTGAAAGAGATGGGAATACCAGACCACCTGACTTGCCTCTTGAGAAACCTATATGCAGATCAGGAAGCAAAAGTTAGAACTGGACATGGAACAATAGACTGGTTGCAAATAGGAAAAGGAGTACTTCAAGGCTGTATATCGTCACCCTACTTATTTAACTTATATGCAGAGTACATCATGAGAAATGCTGGGCTGGAAGAAACACAAGCTGGAATCAAGATTGCCGGGAGAAATGTCAATAACCTCAGATATGCAGATGACACCACCCTTATGGCAGAAAGTGAAGAGGAACTAAAAAGCCTCTTGATGGAAGTGAAAGCGGAAAGTGAAAAGTTGGCTTAAAGCTCAACATTCAGAAAACTAAGATCATGGCATCTGGTCCCATCACGTCATGGGAAATAGATGGGGAAACAGTGTCAGACTTTATTTTTTTGGGCTCCAAAATCACTGCAGATGGTGATTGCAGCCATGAAATTAAAAGGCGCTTACTCCTTGGAAGGAAAGTTATGACCAACCTAGACAGCATATTGAAAAGTAGAGATATTACCTTGCCAACAAAGGTCCATCTAGTCAAGGCTATGGTTTTTCCTGTGGCCATGTATGGATGTGAGAGTTGGACTGTGAAGAAAACTGAGCGCTGAAGAATTGATGCTTTTGAACTGTGGTGTTGGAGAAGACTCTCGAGAGTCCCTTGGACTGCAAGGAGATCCAACCAGTCCATTCTAAAGGAGACCAGTCCTGGGTGTTCATTGGAACGACTGATGCTAAAGCTGAAACTCCAATACCTTGGCCATCTTATGCAAAGAGTTGACTCATTGGAAAAGACCCTGATGCTGGGAGGGATTGGGGGCAGGAGGAGAAAGGGACGACAGAGGATGAGATGGCTGGATGGTATCACCGACTCGATGGACATGAGTTTGAGTGAACTCCGGGAGTTGGTGATGGACAAGGAGGCCTGGCCTGCTGCGATTCATGGGGTCGCAAAGAGTCAGACATGACTGAGCGACTGAACTGAACTGAACTGATTATTATTGATAAACCTAGACAGCTTATTAAAAAGCAAAGATGTCACTTGGCCGATAAAGGTCCATATAGTCAAAGCTATGGTTTTTCCAGTGGTCATGTACAGATGTGAGAGTTGGACTATAAAGAAGGCTAAGTGTCGAAGAATTGATGCCTTTGAACTGTGGTGCTGGAGAAGACTCTTGAGAGACTCTGGGACTGCAAGGAGATCAAATCAATCCATCCTAAAGGAAATCAACCCTGAATGTTCACCGGAAGGACTGATGCTGAAGCTGAAGTTCTAATACACTGGCCACCTGATGCAAGGAGCTGACTCATTGGAAAAGACCCTGATGCTGGGAAATATTGAGGGTAGGAGGAGAAGGGGATGACAGAGGATGAGGTGATCAGATAGCATCACCGACTCAGTGGACATGAACTTGAGCAAACTCCAGGGGAGAGTGGAGGACAGGGAAGCCTGGTGTGCTGCAGTCCATGGGGTCACAAAGTCGGACATGACTCAGCCACTGAACAGCAACAACAGCAAATGAGCATTATCCACACTTTGCAGACGAGGGGAACTGGCTGGAAAGCTTTGCTAACCGGCCCCAGGACGCACATGAGATAGCCTTGCTCTTGGTCAGGCCTGTGTGACCTAGGCATTCCAGCTGGCCTTCCTCGGGAGAGGGCGGGTGAGAAGGTGTCTGGCACAGATCAGGTGCAGGCTTCCCAGAGGAAGCAACCTTCGACCGGGGCTGGAAGGGTACAAGGTTGGGGCGCAGGGGTGTGGCCGTGACCCAGACCAGGCAGAAGCCTGAGGGTGTGACAAGGTCAGGACACAGGTGAGCCGCTCCATAAATATTTACTGAATAAATGAATAAATAAATAGCCCATGAGAGGGCCAAGGGGGTGAATAAGGCTGTCAGTAAAGCCTGAGTCAGTCTCTCTCGTGATGGCTTGTGTTTGACCCCGAGTGTTTCTACCTGTTCTTGCCTCATTTCCCAAGCTAAACAGGCCGGGAAGGACTTGTGGGAACGCCAGGGAATGAGTCCCTCTTCCAGTCTTAGCAACTGCAGTTACCTAAAATTGCAAGCCTGTCTGATCTCATTAGCGAAATAAGACTCAGAGGGGGGCCTAAGGTGGAAGTTCAGCCCTGATGTGGAGACGCAGCCTCTTTGTCTGTCTCCGGTCCTGGGAAGAACCCTGGACGCTGCCAGGCTGGCCTAGTGAGCGCCCCGCGCCCGCCCCAGGGAGGAGGAGAAGGCAAACAGAGGGCAGAGCCAAGTTCAGCCTGGACCACACTCAGCGCCTGGCTCCGTCATAAACACCCTCCCTCGTCTTTATTACGAGGCGGGAACTTGAGCCCCAGGGCCTACAGGAAGGGCTCCGTCCAGAAAAGCCCACTGAGGCAGAGACCGATGGGAGGCCTTAGGTGAGCGGCGAGGGGGTCAGGCGGAACTCGCGGCCAGGAGTCTTGGCTCCGGATCCTGTTCAAGCACACACCTTGACGCTCAGGCAGCGAGAGCCGAGTAGCTGGAGGCTCGCAGGGCCCAACGCGGAGGTCTTACTTGCAACAGCAAGTTGCTTCTCCAGGGAGCGCTTCAGAAGACAGAAATATTGTGGTCTGCTCGGGTGGCTAGGATGCATCACAGAAACAGCTGTTTATCGATCTCCTCCTGGGGGCCACGCTCAAATTAGTGCTTTCACACCCATTATCTTAGGCACCCCTCGTGAAAGCCAGCAGACAGGTATCATTATCCCCGGTTTTTAGATGAGGGATCGAAGAAGCGCTGGTTAAGTAACTCGCCCCAGGTCACTTAGCTGGTAAGTGTGGCCTGGGGAGCCTCTTCCCCATCAGACTCGGAGAAGGTGGTCTGTCTCAACACTGTTAATTTTAAGGAGCTGCTGAACACCTGTGCAGTTTTGCCTAAAGCAGAAAAAATAATGTTCAAGGACTTGAAGGCTTATAAAACTTTAAAAAAAATTTTATTATTTTTTAATTTTTACAATATTGTGTTGGTTTCTGCCAGACTCCAATGCACACCATTCATATCTATATATATCTTCCCTCCCTCTAAAGGAAATCAACCCTGAGTATTCACTGGAAGGACTGATGCTGAAGCTCCAATATTTTGGCCACCTATGCCAAGAGCCAACTCATTGGAAAAGCCCCTGATGCTGGGGAAAGACTGAGGGCAAAGGAGAAGGGGATGACAGAGGATGAGATGGTCGAATGGCGTCATCAACTCAATGGACATGAGTTTGAGCAAGCTCTGGGAGATAGTGAAGGACAGGGAAGCCTGGCGTGCTGAGTCCACGGGGCTGCAAAGAGTCAGACATGACTGAGCAACTGAACAACAACCCTTCCGCCTTAAGCCTCCCTCCCTCCTGCTCCATCCCACCACTCTAGGCCATCACAGGGCACCCAACTGGGCCCCTCTGCTGTACAGCAATGTGGGAGGGGCTCAAGGGGGTCACAGCGCATCTCGGAGGGATTCAGAGTGGAACCCCAGGCTCTCTGGAGGCCAAGGAAACTGGGGATGAAGCTGCTCCTGCGGGCGATGCGTGCCTCCGCTACCCATTTGGCCCACGCCAAATGCACTTCTTTTTGTTTGTTTCTTCTTTAAACTTTTAATAAGTGAAACCTCCTGAGAGAGCAAACCAAATGTTCTCACCAAAAAATAAAAAAAGGATAAATATGTGAGGTGATCAGTTCAGTTCATTTGCTTAGCTGTGTCCAACTCTTTGTGACCCCATGGACCGCAGCACTCCAGGCCTCCCTGTCCATCGCCAACTCCTGGAGCTTACTCAAACTCATGTCCATTGAGTCGGTGATGCCATCCAACCATCTCATCCTCTGTCGTCCCCTTCTCCTCTCGCCTTCAATCTTTCTTCATGTGAGGCGACAGGCATGTTAATTATCTAGATGGGGGGAATCCTTTCACGTGAAAGGAACATCCTTTCACGATGTGCGTATATGCTAAGTCGCTTCAGTCATGTCCGACTCTTTGCGACCCCAGGCTCCTCTGTCCATGGCATTTCTCTGGCAAGAATACTGGAGTGGGTTGCCATACCCTCCTCCAAGGGATCTTCCCGACCCAGGGGTGGAACCCACATCTCTCAGGTCTCCAGCATTGGCAAGTGGGTTCTTTACCATTTGCGCCACCCGGGAAACCTGTACAAGTGTATCAAAACACCATGATGTACTCTTCAAATATCTCACAATCTTATATACGAATAATATGTCAATAAGCTAAAAAATAATTTAAAAAAATGGAGTATTGTAGATTCACAGGAAGCTGCAAAAGTAGTAGAGAGGTCCCAAGAACCCATTGCCTAATTACCCTCATAGCCAATCTTACATTTTGTAGTGAGATATCACATGGAGGAAATGTCACATGGTGTGGTGTTCGAGTATAGTTCCATATTATTAATTGCTTTTATTGGGGTGTAGCTGCTTTATGATGTTCTATTAGTGTCTGCTGTACAGCAGAGTGAATCAGCTGTATGTCTACACATATCCCCTCTTGTTTGGATTTCCTTCCTACTGAGGTCACCAGAGAGCTTCAGGTAGGGTTGCCTGAGCTATACAATAGGTTCTCGTTAGTTATCTATTTCACGCATAGTATCAATGGTGTATATGTGTCAACCTCAGTGTCCCGATCCATCCTACCTCTTCTTTCCCCCTCGCTACCCAGATATTTGTTCTTCTGTCTGTGTCTCTCTTTCTGCTTTGTAAATAAGATCATCTACACCAATTTTTTCAGATTCTACATTTATGTGTTAGTATATGATATTTATCTTTCTCTTTGTGATTTACAGTTCCATGTCATATTTATCACTGGCTTCCCAAGTGGCCCTAGTGGTAAAGAATCCGCCTGCCAGTGGACAAGACATAGGAGACGTGAGCTCCATCCCTGGGTCGGGAAGACCCTCTGGAGGAGGGCATGGTTGCCTGGAGAATCCCATGGACAGAGGAGCCTGGTGGGCTACAGTCCATGGGGTCGCAAAGAGCCGGACATGACCTGGTGGCTGAACAGTGAGGCTAGAAGGGACCGAGACGTGAGTGAGGAGAGCTCTGGCTGCGGGCAGCTCGGGGTCTGAGGAGGGTGCCTGCCGGCAAACACCTGCGTCTCAGCGACTCTCGCAGGATGGAGTGGTCTGGGTCCCTCAAGCTGGACACCAGCAGCTCTGCCCCGGGAGAGCACCATGCAGTGCGTTGGAACTGTTTTGAAAAACGGGGCTTCTGATTGAGAAGCTAGCTTGAATAATAACATCTAGTACTGTATTCTGAAGGGATAATTGTTTTATATTTATAAAGATTCTTAATTATCTGCAGCAAATGCATTTAGTTCACTTGGTAATTGAATTAAGGAAAATGTCTTTTCCGGCATTGTAAGTCGTTGCAATCATTAAAAAAAAAAAAAAAAA
>SJYT01054832.1:675527-691210 GCA_006410635.1 Cephalophus harveyi | reverse complement strand
CCTCTCTCCCCGCCCTTCCCTCCCCTCCCCTCCCTTCAGGAGGACTTATGTGTACTTGCGGCTGATTCACATTGTTGGATGGCAGAAGCCAACACAATATTGTAAAGCAATCATCTCCCAATTAAAAATAATAATAAAAAGAAGTCTAAACCTAACTGTAACACCCATACTGAGTTTACACCTCTCCCTCCACGCCTGTGAAGTTCTCCAGAAAGCAGCCTCTCCACCTTTTATCTTTGGATGGACACATCTTTTGGTGGACTCCAACAGCCATATGGGGTTGCAAGATCCAAGTCATGGAATGCTGGTGAGGACACCTTGGCCAGGGGACCCTCAGGCCCCAGGGGACTTGGGCCTTGATGCCGGAGCCTGGGCTTGTCAGGCAGCTTGGGTGGCGGTGGTGGGCGGGGAGTCAAGAGGAGCCCAGACCAACAGGCCCTGGACTTCGAAGAAAAATCAATACCCGTCCGGCTTTTATTGTACCATAAAGGTGTCCCTGGCTGCATGGCCACCTCCTGGCCCCTGAATGCCCAGTGAGCTCTGCTGATCAGGGAGCTGCCGCCGTACCCCTACACGGCCACCTGAAGCTATCGGAGGGGCCCGTGTCTGCTCTGGTTCTTTATGGTGGCAAAACCCACTGGGATCTCCCACAGCAGCAGGGCGGGGTGCGGTGGCTCCCTGGATCTCCCAGAGGAGCATGAATTCAGCCAATAATCACCCAAGTGCCATGACCAGATGCTGGATCAGCCTCTGCTGATGCCACAGGGACCCACCAGATGGGCCGCTTAATGCTCAGAGCCTACAGTCCAGTGTGGAGATCGATGCTGAACTGGTAAATGACTCAAAAGCAGGGTGCGTGCAGACTGATGTGTTATCCACCAAGCAATAAGCCAGGGGGTGGGGGGCGGTGATGGAGGCGTGGAGGGCGGGGCAAGCGGGAGGCTGCAGACGGTCGGGCTGCTGCCCGCACGCTGGGTGCTTGGCACTGAGCTGGCATCGCTAGTGGTCCCTCCTCTCTCAAAGGGGATCGTCTTCTCCTCCCCGACTCTGGGCTCTTCTCCTCTCCCCGCTTCCTCTCCCCATTACCTTCCCATGCCAACTCCAACACCTGCCCGTGGCTCTGATGTGCTCATGCCGTCAGGGCGCCAAGCTGCTGCCTCTCTCATTTCTTATTTCAAATGCTCGGGCGGAGACTGGGATCCCCATTGTCCAGGCTATGCATCGGCTGTCCCAGGCAGGTCCACCCTGGGGCCGTCAGCCAAGGCCTGTGTGGAGCGGACGACCCACCCGCCTGCGACACAGGTGCCCGGCAGGGGATGCCATGCTGCAGAGAGACACGAGGTCAGGGATCGAGTCCTGATCCACCCCTTATCAGGGGTATAGACTTGAGCAAGCCTCTTGCCTCTGCGCCTCAGCTCTGTCACTGGAGCCTGGGATGGACTGAGGGAGGTTGTGTCCAACCCCAGGCAGGGTGGGCAGGGGACACGAAGGGGTTTTCTATACAGATGGGCAAGATGTAAGGGCTGCTGCTGATAGCCAGGGACTCACAGGGCAGTTCCGGATACGTGCTCGCTACCCATTTTTATAGAATTCCACATCCTTTCTGGTTCTTGGGATTACAAAACAGCCACTGGGAAATCACGCACCCCATTAACACTGAGACTTTTATGTATTTACAATTCAGCTTAAATTTTTACCAAGAGAGGTTTTCAAAATGTAACATGTGTTAGTCACCGCGTGAATTGCGAAACCAAGGAAATATCTCCAAAGTGCTGGCCTTGACAATGTAATCTGGCAGGGCTTGGGGGGAATAAAAATAACGCTTCTCAGCATTGCCGCCTTGACCGGTAGGGGGGGGCACGTGGCGCCCTCCCTGGGCTCCCAGGTAGCTTGCTGGCGTGTGTGCTGGTCCCCTCTCCTCCGCCCTGGCCATGCCCGGCGTTGTGGGGTGGGATGGGGGGAGTGATCCCCATTGTCCAGGCTATGCATCGGCTGTCCCAGGCAGGTCCACCCTGGGGCCATCAGCCAAGGCCTGTGTGGAGCGGACGACCCACCCGCCTGCGACACAGGTGCCCGGCAGGGGATGCCATGCTGCAGAGAGACACGAGGTCAGGGATCGAGTCCTGATCCACCCCTTATCAGGGGTATAGACTTGAGCAAGCCTCTTGCCTCTGCGCCTCAGCTCTGTCACTGGAGCCTGGGATGGACTGAGGGAGGTTGTGTCCAACCCCAGGCAGGGTGGGCAGGGGACACGAAGGGGTTTTCTATACAGATGGGCAAGATGTAAGGGCTGCTGCTGATAGCCAGGGACTCACAGGGCAGTTCCGGATACGTGCTCGCTACCCATTTTTATAGAATTCCACATCCTTTCTGGTTCTTGGGATTACAAAACAGCCACTGGGAAATCACGCACCCCATTAACACTGAGACTTTTATGTATTTACAATTCAGCTTAAATTTTTACCAAGAGAGGTTTTCAAAATGTAACATGTGTTAGTCACCGCGTGAATTGCGAAACCAAGGAAATATCTCCAAAGTGCTGGCCTTGACAATGTAATCTGGCAGGGCTTGGGGGGAATAAAAATAACGCTTCTCAGCATTGCCGCCTTGACCGGTAGGGGGGGGCACGTGGCGCCCTCCCTGGGCTCCCAGGTAGCTTGCTGGCGTGTGTGCTGGTCCCCTCTCCTCCGCCCTGGCCATGCCCGGCGTTGTGGGGTGGGATGGGGGGAGTGGGGAAGGAAGGAGACTGGGGAGTCAGGGGGCCTGGTTTGAATTCTAGGGGAACCACCCACTGGCCAGGTGACCTCGGGCATTTTCCAGACCCCGCTGTGCACAGAGAGGTTAGGGGACTGCCCACGGGCGCACTGCAGTGCTGAGAGGTCCTCACCACTGGCCCTGTCTCCCAGGTGGGTCCAAATCCAGAGGCACCGTGCCCCCCGAAACCCTGAGGCAGCCTTTAGGGCTGGAGCCGCGTTTGGGAGGATGGAGGGGGCGGTGCCCGGACGTCCCCCGCAGCTGTACGGCCAGCTTGGTTTTCTAAACACAACAAGCCCGCACTTCCCCACGGAGCTACAAGCCCGCAGGTGGCTGGATGAACATGTGGTTTCTGGATGTGACATGAAAGTGAGCATTTGCAAGCTCTCTGTCTGGGTTCCCTGGGTTTATTTTTCTTACTTTTACGGCCCTGAAATATTCCCGATCGTGTTTATGTCGAGGCAGGACGTGTGGAGGCCAAGTGCTGCTGTATCACGATTGGCTCCATCATCCCTCCGAAAAGCACCAGAGGGGTCCTGAGCCAGCCGAGCACAGGCTTCTGGGCACCTGTCCACTGCCTCACCCCTGCCCGCGCCAACTGCATCCCGACCCCCACCTGGCAGCCCCTGTCCACTGGTGACGTCAGCTTCCCCCGGGCTCCATGTGAATGATTTCTGACCCTCACTGCAGACGGGGAGTGATGGTGTGTTCAGTTGCTCAGTTGTGTCTGACTCTTTGGGACCCCACGGACTGCAGCCCACCAGGCTCCTCTGTCCAGGGAATTCTCCAGGCAAGAATACTGGGGTGGGGAGCCATTTCCTCCTCCCGGGGATCTTCCTCATCCAGGGATCGAACCTGCATCTCCTGCATTGGCAGGAAGGCTCAGGGGATGGCTCTACCACTGAGCCATCATCAGGAAAGCTCCTCCCTGGTGGCTCAGACAGTAAAGAATCCGCCTGCAATGCAGGAGACCGGGGTTCCATCCCCGGGTCGGGAAGATCCCCTAGAGAAGGAAATAGCTACCCACTCCAGTATTCTTGCTTGAGAAATCTCATGGACAGAGAAGCCTGGTGGGCTACAGTCCAAAGGGTTGCAAAGAGTTGAATGAGACTGGGCAACTAACACTTTCATGGAGAGTGGGGACCTGGATTAATTATTCCTATGCTGCAGAGGACAAAACGGAGGCTTGAAAGTGACTTTCTGCCATCGTGAGGCTCAAGGTCACATAGCAGTGCAAGATGAAGTTAGGGTTGAAAGCGGCCACTGTTTCTATCCTCTCGTTTCTATTCTGCGTCCCCCGCTCCCGCCATGCCCAAGGGTGATGCCTCAGTTTCTCACTGCAGTTCTGAAGCTCCCACACTCTCCCCCAATGACACCCACTGTGGCCAACAGCTCTCGCCCTTGGCTCCGTCTGGATCTCCCCTGTGGCTTCGATTATACGCCGCCTAATGCCCCTCTCCTGATCGCCGGCTCTGCTTTTTAATTGTCTACGTCTTGCCTGCTCCCTGAGACTGTGAACCCCAGAAGGACAGGAGTCATGGGCCAGCTGCCCTGTGCCTGGCCTGGGGTGGCCACATAGCTGACTCTTAACCACGCTTGTTGAATGATGACTTGTTATTATTCCCTGAGGCTGGGTTCCAGCCTGTGTCCGGCCACAGGAGGCTAGAACCTCCCCCCAACACACACACACCCCTGCCCCCAAGTCCTTGGCTGGCCAGCATTTCAAATGATATTGTTTCATATTAAATTATTTTAAATTCCATGGACCCGGGTTTCACAATCAAATAATTCGATCTTGTTTACAAATGGAATTTTTACTTTTTGACGGTTTCTAGCTTTGCTGGGCGGGATGGTCAGGAGAGCGTGTCCTCTCATGCCCTCCTGCCCACCTCTGCTGCCTTCCCTGGGACGCCGTGGAGCCAGGGAATGGTCTTGGGGGGTGGGTGGAGGCCACCCAGCATGGCTGTGGGGGAGGCTGCCCCTCCAGTGGGCACTGGGCACAGAGGCCTCCCCTGCCTTTGACCTTCTGTCGTGAGTAAATCCATAAATTACAGAATAGGAAGGGACCACTGATACCTGTCATTCCAACCCTGCTTTACAGACTAGGACACTAGGGTTCAAGACCACAGTCCCTGTGGGTGGCCGGGACCCTATGCTTGCTCTTTGGACGCCGTCCTCCAAGGGCTATTCCACATCCTGTCTTCCTCTGCCTACACTGATGAAATCTTTCCATGTTGCTTTGAGCTATGGAGACATAGATGTGGGAAGACGTGACCTTTGATCCCTAGATGCTCATAATCTGGGTGCTGGGGTCGGGGGTGGACAGGAGACAAAAAGTGGCCGCACGCTGAGGCTGGTGGGCCCCCAGACGGAGCAGGGGCAGGTTTGTGGGGGCACAGACGTGGGCTGAGCTGGGTGGCTGCCGGCCACCCCTTCTTAGGAGATGGTTGGACTCAGCATCTGAGTACTTTGACCAACGTGTGAAACTTTAGTCTCCCAGAGTCCCCGTCACCCTGGGGCTGCCTCCTGGCCCCGCAGCGCCGCCACCACTGGACACAGATCGGCAGCCTCTCCTCCAGAACTTGGTCTAAGCAAGTGATGGCCCGGAGTCGGGGACGTGCCTGCTTGCTTTGTGGCCACTCGCAAGGGTGACCTGGGCTGGCCCCAGCAGCAGCCCTGCTGGGCTTGGCTCAGAACGGTATCTGGCTGTTTCCAGAAGTCGCCGGCTCTCTAGTTTGGAGCTGAACCTCTGAGGACACGCCTGTGTGGGCCGCCCTCACGGGGCCACGGTGCTCGCGTCTCTGCCAGCCCTGGGGGTGGCAGAGGGCTCCTCAGGTAGGGCCTAGAGGAGGTTGGTTGACAACGTCCCAGCTAATTTCTCAGCGCAAAGGCAGGCACTTCATGCTGTGAAGGTCCTGGGAGACGCGCGCAGGGCGGGCCCGACAGGCACTTGGCTCCAGCCCATGCTGCTAGGGCCCCGACATGCCCTGGGATCCTGGAGCCCACTCCCCACCTCTCGTCTCGTCACTGTGACCTTCGTGGTCCTCACGCACCTCATAGGGCTGACCCCATCTGGGCACCTGGGGTCAGACTGCAAACTCCGTGGACAGTGGGGACGCCCCGGGCCGGCAGAAATGTGCATGCCGCCAAGCTGAATGTGCGTCCACACTTTGGGCCAGAATCGACGTTTCTAGGTCTCTAACTTCTGGATGTCCTGGTGTCGGTAACCATTCAGGATGTCACACGGGCACCTGAAGCCTCCTGAGAGAGAGGGAGGTGCGTCTACCTGTGTGTGTTGGGACAAACAGGTCTCCAAAATAAACAAGGTGAGAAAAAGCAAGATGCCAAACAAAGTGGGATCCATTTTCGAGTTTGAAAAAAAGACAGAGGGTTTTCCTCACTGGTCCAGTGGTTAAGAATGAGGCTGCCCATGCCGGAGACGTGAGTTCGATCCCTGATCTGGGAGGATCCCACCTGCCCGTGCACTTCAACTACCGGGCCTGTGCTCCGGAGCCCAGGAATCACAACTACTGAAGCCCAAGCGCCCTAGAGCCGGTGCTCGGCAACAAGAGAAGCCCCCGCGGTGGGCAGCTGTGCGACGCAGTGAAGAGTGGCCACCGCTCATCACAACCAGAGAGAGCCTGCAGGCAGCAACGAAGACCCGGCAGAGCCCAAACACAAACAAGCAAGCTGTTTAAAGAGTTACTTTAAGAGAAGATAACCAAATAGATGGAGGTATGTGCTCTGGACGTACCCTGGCGGCAGGCACATGGACACAGGCCACTGAGCACCCAGCTCCCAGGCCCTACACGTTGTTAACTCCCTGAGTCCTTGGAAGACCTCGGGAGGTGGGTATTGCCATCCCACCCACTTTGCAGATAAAGAAAACTGAGGCCTGGGAGGCGAGGAGTTGAACCCCTGACCAGGGTGCTGCTGGGGAGGGTGGCTGGAGACGGGCGGTCAGGGCTTTCAGCTTTCCATGTTCACCTTTGTGTCCTCCGAGTTTTCATCCCAGCTGAGTGTGTGACTCTATTTGAGAAAACATCAAGGGGTATCCTGGACAGAGGTAGGAAGCCTTTAATTCCTTTACTGTGTTTTTCTGTATTAAAGAGGAAAACAGTCATGTCATCTTAAGAATGCACCTTTTGCCCAAAAGAGAGAATAACCCTCTAGGAGCAGGCATAGAGGACAGATGGACCCCAGGGGGAAGAGGACGGGGGGAGTGGTTGGGAGATTGGGATTGACACATACACACTGTTGATACTAGGCATAAAAAAGGGCTTCTGTTTTATAGGTTTGGGGCTTTTACACTATGCATAAAATAGGCATAATAGCTCAGTTGATAAAGAATCTGCTTGCAAAGCAGGAGACCCTGGTTCGATTCCTGAGTCAGGACGATCCGCTAGAGAAGGGATAGGCTACCCACTCCAGTATTCTTGGGCTTCCCTTGTGGCTCAGCTGGTAAAGAATCCGCCTGCAATGCAGGAGACCTGGGTTTGACCCCTAGATTGGGAAGATCCTCTGGAGAAGGGAAAGGCTACCCATTTCAGTATTCTGGCCTAGAGAATTCCATGGACTGTATAGTCCACGGGGTTGCAAAGAGTTGGACGTGACTGAGCAACTTTTACTTCACTGTAAAGTAACTGATGAGGACTTACTGTCTAGGGCAGTGAGCTCTCTTCCGTGCTCTGCGGTGACTCGAATGGGAAGGAAATCAGAAAAGGGGGTGTGTATGTACACAGCTGATTCCTTGTGGCTCACTGGTAAAGAACCCTCCTGCCAATGCGGGAGGTTTGAACCCTGGGTTGGGAAGATCCCCTGGAGAAGGAAATGGCAAGTCACTCCAGCATTCTTGCCTGGAGGATCCCATGGACAGGGGAGCCTGGCGGGCCACAGCCCATGGGGTCACAAAAGAGTCGGACAGGACTTAGCAACTAAACAGCAATCGCTGATTCACTTCACTGCACAGCAGAAGCTAACTCAATATTGTAAATCAGCTAAACACCAATAACAATTTTTCATAGAGAAGAAAATTGAAAAGAAAAAAGCTAGGACTACAGTAAGTGATTCCCAGTCTTGGGGGGTGGGTGGTGTTCCTGGGCATTTGCTTATGGAAATCAGTTGTTTCCCATGATTTCCAGAATGTGGGATGTGAGAGACTCCTGCCTGACTTCTAGTCCAAAGCGGGCAAGGGGAGGGGTTGGTGGCGAGGGAAGGGGTTGCCTTGCTCTAGGAGTCACGGGGGTCCACCTGGCGCCCACGCCAGGCCCCCAGGGGGCTGCCCCACCACCCCGAGCTGGAGCTGGGAAGGATGAAGCCGGGTATTTCTTGCCATCATTGCTTGATAACCAAGATCAAGCCTGCCCAGGAACTATCCTTAGTCCAGGACAGGATTCCGAGGCCACCTGGCCCCCAAGCAGGGGGCCCTGAGCCGCCCGTCTGGCCTCATCCAGCCTCTGAATCCAGCTCACACTGGAGCTCGAGGCCGCTGCCCTGTGACTCGCACGGCCACTGAGAGGGTGATGTTGCCATTGGTGACCACAGGTGTCCTGGCAGCCTGAACAGAAAGGCTACCCCAGGCTCCAACAAGGCCCAGGTTTCCAGGGGCGACAGCGGAGCCTCGGCCTGGCAGGCATCCAGCTCTGCTCCGACCAGCTCAGCGAGCTCCCCAGAAGCTCCCCTCCCCCAGGCCTCAGTTTCCCCACCTGTAAAACCATGGGAGTGGCTTAGATGGCCTCGGGCCTTTAAGATGGTGGCAGATGCCAGTCCCGGGCCTTGCTCCTGCTTCAGGTGAGAGGAAGGATGAACTGGGGTCCTCTGGGATGCTGGTCCAGTCTCCATGGAGACCAGCCCACTTTCTCTCCTGGGCCATCCTCCGTATGGTTACATCGGAAAACAGTGGGCTCCCGCCATGTGCCTCCTGCTGGTGGCTGACCTTGATTTTTAGAGCTCCGGAACGCCAGAGATGGAGGTACCCCAAAAGATGAAGGGCCTCCCCTCATAGAGGGTAAAACCAGGCTGTAGAGGAGCTATGAAGGCTGCCCCCAAGTGCTGGCCTGAGGCCCCCACCCCCTGAGGCTGAGCCGCGAGACTGCCCCACGCCCACCAGCAGCTTCTTTCCCTCTCCATGTCTGTCCACTTCACAGTGAGTCTTCCGCCTCCACACGGGCCTCCCCGCAAGCCCAGTCTTCATGCCCTGAGCCTGGCCTCCTATGCCCAGTGACCGGGGTAGGGGGGCAAGATTCCCTCCGAAGTGTCTGTGAGGCTGTTTCTGTTTTGTATGTAGATTCATTTGCATTTCGTTTTTTTTCGTTCCACATATACCCACTCCAGGATTCTCGCCTGGAGAATTCCAGGCCAGAGGAGCCTGGCGGGCCACAGTCCACCCGGTCGCAAAGAGCTGGACACGACTGGGCGATGAACACTTTCACTTTCACAAGCAATATCAGCTAACCCTTCTCGGACTTCACGTAGCATGATAAACTCGAAGTCTATCCATGTTGCCGCGCATGGCAACCGTCTATTCTTTTTTTTGACGGCTGAATAACGTTCTGTCACGTGTAGGGACCGCATCTTCTTCACCCATCCATCTGTTTATTGACGGGCTGGGTAAAGGGTGGACCATCAAGAGCCACTTCAGAGCTGTAACAGGCTGTCAGATCAACGAAACCAAATGAAAGGGTCTATCAACCCAGAGACCGATAGGCTGACGATCAACCCAACAGTCATAAAGCCACAAAAGATGGGTTTGGCTGCACAGGGCAGGTCCGCACATGGGTCCCCCGGGAGGGCCTCTCACAACCCCTGGGCTCCGGGGTGGGGGAGGTGGAACATTCTGGGTTGGAGGGGAGGCCCCACTACTCCTCTCCTTTCTTCCCCCGTCTCTTGTCCCTTTTCGGCATCTCTGGTGCTGGCCAGGTCCTCCATCGGGCCTTTGCACATACTGATGTCAGAACCGCCCTGCACAGCCTCAAGGGCAGCTTTGTCTTCAGCAACACTTCCCTGGCTATTTGATTGATGCAGACACGATCCTTCCCCGCTGCACGCCCTGCCCTGCCGGGCCCTCTCCCACTTGGGAGTCAGCGCCACCGTAAGGGACGTGGTGGCGAGGGCAGGTGTCTGGCCATCTGGTGGGCACAGAGTTCCCCTGCCTAGTGTCCCTCATTCAGGGGCCACCAGAGACTCGTGTAGCCCGAAACAGACCTGAGGGGAAAGAGCCAGGCACAGACTAGTTCCACCAGATCCACGTCCCCTGCCCCGCCCCAGTTCTATTACTCTCCCCCAGAGTAAGTTGGTGATCTACTTCCTAATTTTCACTTGCTGCCTACAGAAAGGCTAGAAAGGTTGAAGTGTGTGTGAAACCAATCTGCCAACTAAAATGCACGGTGCAGGTGTGTGTACGTGTGCACAAGTGTGTGTGCACAAATGCACGTATACTTGCTTGTGTGTACAGAGGACGCAGGGGCAGCCTGTCCTGGCCACGTGATGGTGACGATCACTGAGGCAGCAGGAGAGCCCGCTGAGGCTGGAGCAAGGAGGCTGCGTTTCCGCCCCTGGGCAGCCGTCAGAAGCAGTCAGAAGAAAATGGACTCAGCTCTCCCAGGGCTCCGGGAGGGGAATGCAGGAAGCCAGGGAACAGCTCTCCTCCGTGTTGCCCAGGGGCCTTCCTCCTGGAAGACAGGAGCTCAGGGTCCCTTCCTCGGTGGAAGGATGCTGGCCGTGGACCCCAGGGGCTGCTCATCAGGCAGCGTGTCATGGTCTTCCAAGGCTAGGAGAGCTGGCCTAACCCCAGCTCTGCTCTTGCTGTGTGACCCGTAGTTATGTGAACACCCTCTCTGGTCCCTGCATGCTCCACCTGCAACCCAGGGCCAGGGTGGGAGAAGAGCAGCACCCACATCCCCGTACTGCCGTCAGGGCTGGCACCAGGGCACCGAGCAAACAGCGCATTGTCCGCAGAGGCTGGCACGAGTGGTACAGACCCCTTATCTGTCCCCCATGCCTTGGGGTCCCACGGGGGCAGCATGACCCCATCCAGGCTCTGAGGAGCCTGTGCTGGACCGCATGGGCTCACATCTGCCGTGGGGACCCAGGAAGTGGCCGGAAGAGAAGCCTGGAGCTGGGCTGGCAGCAGGAGAAGGATTTTGCTGGGAGGCTGATCTGGGGGCAGGTGTCCTGAGCAGGACCAGAGGTGTGGCAGGAAGGCCCAGGGATGAAAGTGGCCGGTGCGTGGGTACCTTGAGCCCAGCCCTTGCCTCTGGCACGACTTCCCTGGATTTGCACTGTGACCCAAGGAGGTGGGCGCTGTCAACCCCACTATGAGAGGAAGCCCAGTGAAGGGCGGTGACACCCCCAGGGCCAGGGTCAGCAGGATGCTCTGACTCCGGGGCTGGAATCTGGGAAACAAAGCAGGTGGGGACTGTGGGCCCCCTGGGCTGCCTCCAGCTCCTCCATTCCACGCCCGCAGCTCTGGAAACACGGATCTATGAACTCCGAGATGCAGCCCACTGGGATGAGGGCATCACTCTGGCAGGTGGCAGCCATCGCAGGGAAGGAAACAGGGTAACAAACGTCAGAATTCCCGATGTGGTTAGAAAAGTCCTCTTCCGGGGAAGCGTTCTGGTTTTCTGTGTACAAAGAGCTCACCCCTTATTTCCCATGAAGCTGCTGTGAGTGCCCTGGGATGAGACTGGCCGTCTCCTTTCTCACCCCAGCCACCGTCAGCGAGCCCTGGAAGCCACTGCGTTGGGCCTTTCTCGGCTCCTCAGGGGCCTCCAGGCTTTTGTTCTCTGAACAAGAACGCTGGTGCCGGGCACAGGACAGGAGCCAGGCTGCGCTGGAGAGTTTCTGTGCCACGGCCCTACCCGCATGCTGGCGCGCTGGCTGGGCAAGGGGGCGGCGCCCCTGTGTGAGGTCTGAGTGCTCAGGGTGTTGAGGTTTGGCTGCGGCTGAATGAGGGGGACCCCAAGGCTCTGGCACGGGCCACGCTCTCCTCTCTTCGTGAGTCCCACGGAGTCCCTCACCTGCGGGCCAGAGGTGCCCCGAGGTCCCCAAACTCCAGGCCTCAAAGCTGTTCCACCAGGGCGCTCTCTGCTTTGAGAGGTGTGGAACCCTGTGTAATCCCAGGGGATGGGCAGAGACAGAGGCCTCCTGCTCCGGGGCCGTGTGGGTGATGAGCAGAGGGCCTCGGGGAGGAGGCGGATGTCCAGATGATGTGGAGATGGGGGGTCAGGGGCCAGGAAATGCCAGGCTGGCCTGTGGGGAAGAAGCCAGCAGTGTGCACCTGGAGGGCGGCCACGGGGTGATCAGATTTGTTTTCCAATCAGGTCACTGACTCTGGCTGGAGTGGGGAGCTGGCCCTGTGTACCTGACTCTTTCCTAACGATTCTCCTCCAACCAGAGGAAGACCAGACTTGTGCTGGAAGCCTGGGACGTGAGAGAAAACCCCAGTGCATCCAGTCTCAAGTGAAGCTCTCACCCCTCCTTTGGGCATTGCCAGACACTGCCACTCCTTTTGTTTATTATCTCCATCAAGTTTTAAGGTCTCCCAGACTGGAGGCCATTTTTCTAAATATCTTTGAATATTCCGATGTTCAGAACATGTGGGCTGGCTGTTTTGATCTTAGAAGGTGCTGGGGGCCAACTTCCCCAAGGAAGGCTGGGGAGAACCTTCAGATGCCAACCCTTCAGGGGGTCCCTTCCCTTCCTGGTCTCAGGCCTCCTGTTTGGGCAATTCTAAGTCCCTGGAAGGTGGCTCAGTGGTAAGGAACCTGCCTGCAATGCAGGAGATGCGGGCTCAATCCCTGGGTCAGGAAGATCCCCTGGAGGAGGGCATGGCAACCCACTCCAGTATTTTTGCCTGGAGAATCCCATGGACAGAAGAGCCTGGCGGGCTACAGTCCATAGGGTCACAAAGAGTAGGACATGGCTGAGCAACTGAACACATACACACAGGCCCCTGGAAACCTTCAGTTGTAATAAACAAGCACAAAGCAAGCTGGCTTTCCCACACGGGGCCACGTGCTCCTCCTGCCCTCCTGGTTTCCCGTTTGCTACGCTGCCTGGCCCAGGTGCCACAGAAGGGGCCTTTGCTTTCCTTCTGTGAACTAAACAAATAGAGCAAAACAAAAACGGAAACAAAAAAGTCCCCGACACGCTCACACACACATGATGCCACCGTGTCCAGGGTCGGGACGGGGGCTGGAAGCACTCGCCTGCCTTCACGCAGCGTGAACAGATGGCCGCGCTGGTCAGGCTGGGCCTCTCCAGGTGCCCGGGGAGCCCAGGGGTTTCTCGCATCCCGGGTCTGGGTCCATACTTTGGTCACTTGTTTCTGTGAAAATGACCAACGGACCCCCAACCAGGCTGCTGAGGGGGCCACCGGCGAGTTTTTAAAGGAGAGAAAACATCATAAACTGGAGGAGGGTCCTCCAGAAGGGACCAAAACGTGGCCACAGGGCAGCAGGGTACGAGGTGCCCAGGCTTGCCGTGTGGGTCTGTTCTGCACGTGTGGGGCACCTCCTGCACCCCCACTGCACACCCGGCCCTCTGACTGCCTTCCATCACACCCTCACACACGAGGGTCCGAGCCACGTCAGCATAGGTAAGAACAGACGTTCTGGCCTGGCACTCCAGCAAGCCCCCACCTGCGGACCAGCAGGGCCCCTCATTCTGCAGTGAGAATAGCTGCATCTCAACCCTTCTCCCGGGTTTCCAGAGACAACAAAACACACTCTCCCCTTTCCTGTCCAGTTTAAAGGTTGTTCCTAAAAAGCAATAGCCAACTTACTTTTGGTTTTTTGAAACAGAAAATTATTTACCAAGAACACACGGCTTATTTGTTTTACTCTAAGCTACTCCTTTATTGAAACAACATCACTGGAAAAGCCATTTCAGTACAAATGGAAGATGAATTGAAAAATGGATTTTTCCTTTTTTTTAACCATCACTGGGGTTACTGATTTAAGGGCAGCTGTAGTTCAAAGAAAGCCAAGGTCACTCAGTTTGTTACGTAATAGTGAAATAGTGCGGTTTTGTACAAAACAAAACCAGATATTCTTTCAGTTAAAAAAAAAATTGGTGATTTTGCCTGTGCAACTTTTATCTCAAGTAGAAGATGATTCTAATTTTATCTGTGTTCAATAAGCAGATTTTTAAAAAAAATCGTGAGGCTGGACCTGTTTACTTTCCCTTACAGTTCTCTGAGCAGCTGAAGAAAGTAAAATCACCTTGATTCTAATGTTTTCTGAGTACACCACAATAGCCAGGTCCCTTAGACCCATCTGGAACGAAATTAATTACATCTATGTGTTAGTTTTAATAGGAAACAATTTTATTTTCACTTTTATTTTCCTCCGGGATCTTAGGGAAAAAAAAAAAAAAAAAAAAAAAAAAGCCCAGGATATCAGGAAAAGGCTTTGGTTCCTCATGGCCCATTTTCTCTTTAGGCTTTTCTTGGTTTCCAGCTTCTGTTTTTTTAAATTTTTTTTACTGTTTTTTTTTTCTTTTTGGTTGAAAAATACACAAAATGGGTATTTTAAATATCAAATAATTATAGACTTTGAACATGACAAAATTTGAGAGCCACTGTACATTTTGACAAAAAATATTATTAAAAATTACCGTCTGCTTTCACTCCATTTACATTCAAACGCCATCCTTTTCATTTCATATCTTCTGATCTGTTCAACCTGCCATTTGTTACACATGTAAAAGTTCTGACGACTATTTCAGAAAATATTTGGGGGAAAAGTAAACAACCGATCTGTAAAATTTCTACGGAAGCACGCTTGCTTAGTCCATATTAGTTTTAAACACCGTGTCGTGCTTGAAATGGCAAGTGTCGCTCGTGGGCACCGCAAGGCGGCTGTCCGGACTCAGGGTCGCGGCTCTTGGCGCGGCGCGGCAGGGCCACCGACGACCTTGCCCTTGTCCCGAGGCCCGGCTCCGCCCGCAGCCCCCGGGCGCACTCCCGCTGTCCCCCGGCCCGGGTGCCGCGCGGCCTTCGGGTCTTTACCGAGGCGAACGGAGGCGCGGGAGAGACCCCCGCGGGGCCGAGATGAAGGTGCGCGGCCTGCGTTTCGGCTCCAGCCGCGGGTCCCACCGGCTCTGCCCGGCCCCCGTGCGCCCCAGAGCCGCCGCCGCCACCGAAGCGCACAGCCAAGGCCAGCTGTCGGGACACCCCGAGCTCGTTTGGCTTCCACCAGACTTTTTATCTGCCTCCCCCATCCCGACTGGTTCCGGATTTGCAACCTCACAGGTGTAGGAACTGGGCTGGGCCGGGCTCTTGGTCTTTCGGGGACCCCCCCCAGGGGCCCCCACCTCAACCCCCCAGCAATGACCCCTGTGAGCGCACGGCCGCGCCCAGGGCCACGGGCAGGGAGCGATCTAGGAGGCCGGGGCTCCGAGCTCGCACTCCGCCGCCGCAGGCAGTGGCTCGACCTTCGCCTAGCGCGGCGCCCCGGAGCTGTCCCGGGCGCATGGCCTCTGTCAAGTCGGGCAGGCTGGAGGAGACCCCAGAACCTGTGGGCACAGGGCAGGAGCCCGCGGGCGCCATCGGAAGCAGGCGCGGGAGGGCAGCGCGGCGCAGACACTTGCTCTCGGCCCCCCGCGACCTTTGGAGGCTGGGACGCCCAGCCCTCCGGGGAGGGCGCGACCACCCACGCCGCCGCGGCCGTGTGAACCTGGCCGTGACCTAGGCCTGGGGGCGCTGCGGGTCGGGGCGGGGCGAGGGGGGGTGGTCTGCTTGGCCACCATTTGCCAGCCCCGCATCACCATCCCGAGAGACCTATCCTCAGTCGGGAAACCCCCAAATCGACTTGCTCCTACCGAGCCCAGCCGACCCCCAACGCCCAGAAACCCCAGGCCAGCCTGGGCGGCTGGGCCCCGCGGGCGCCAGGCACCGGAGGGGGAGGGCCCCGAGGGCCTGGGGC
>SJYT01054832.1:613699-675087 GCA_006410635.1 Cephalophus harveyi | reverse complement strand
CGAATTACCCCCCACCTCCCACACGCTTCGCTGAGAACCGCTTTCTCTCCGCACACCCACTTTGTCTCGCCTTTCTCCGCTCTTGAATTCCGTCGTTGTAGTCGAGGATGTCAGCATAGCTTAGAAAGTTTCATAGAAAGTCAGAAAGCAATTAGAGAGGCCCTATTATTGGCGTTTCGCCGGTGCCATGGAATCTTTTAAAGGACAGCCCGAAGCCCCAAACACAATCCCATTAAGCCGCCCAGACTCCCACAGTCCTCAATAGGGGTGCTCAATACTTCCACAGACTTTCGCGGCTCATGGGGGAACCGCGGGGTTTCAGTCCCCAGTGCCGCAGCCCACTCAACAACAGCGCGGCCTTGAACCTCGCATTCCTTCCTTTCTCATCAGAATTTCCATTGGGAAAATGGCTTGCAGGGCCGGAGTGGACATTAATTAAAGTCTGCCAAGCGGGCCGAGGTCTCTCCTTGACAAGGGCTATGAAAACCTCAAGCAGTTTCATAAGTAATTCCCCATCCTGTTTATTTGAAGTTTTTCTTTTTTTTAAGTTTTAAAAGTTTTTTTTTTTCTTTTTTTTCCCCAGCCACTTTCTACAAATGTGAGCGCGATTGAAATCAACTTCTACCTCTGTCGGGTTTCAAATCGATCAGCTGATGTTTGGAAAATGGGTCAAAGAAATTATGCTTTGCTGAGATAAAGACCACGTATGACCAAAGTTTCAGCTTAATTGAATTTTAGTGCCAAATTATAACTCACTGAATAACTGGACTTGGGCGCAGGAGGGGTGGAGGAGAAGGCAGTGAAGGACAGGCAATTCTAATGGAAATCCAGCCACCCTGGACTGGGGTCCTGTGGCCGCATGGGTACAATAAGAACTGCAGCTCGATTCCAAGGGAGTGAGGTTTATCACACTGTGGCTTTCATGTGGGAAAACGGGGTTGGCCTCGCTTGGTTCTGTGGGTTTGGGTTGATGTTTCTGGGTATTATTTCATGTAGCAGGCAGCTCTTCTATAGAGCATAGCTTCTCTTTTGTTGTTGTTGAGACTAATTTCTGTTCTTGCCAATAAAAATTAATCTCTTCCTTTAGAAGTCAATGTGTAAAGAAAGCAGGTGTTTTGAAGAGAGAAAGTATTTAAAAAATAAAACAGGTACTTGGTTGTCAAAGCAAAATGCCGGGTTTAGAACAACTAGGATTTTGCTCCTGGTGTGTCATCACAGATGTTCATTTTATTAAATAGACGTTTGTATCTGGCAGTTTCTGGATTAATTTCAGGAAGGGAGAAGAGGTGATGGGCTCATAATGAAAGAATTATAATTTAGGTGGTAGTGCACTGAGCCTCAGTTGCAGGCAGATGGGTTGTTTGCTAAATCTATAAGGGGCATAATTAAAAATGAGCCTGCGAAGGATGTTTAATTTTTGGGTACTCTGTATTTGTTATCAATTATTTGGAGCTTTTTCTCAAAGTTGCCCCCTTTTTCCTTGTTTCGTGGCCCATCTTGGCCATGCTGCCTCCAGGCTCAGCCCCCTGGCCTCTGACCTCTTGTTTTGCATGCGTGCTGCACCCTCAGCCAGCCTACTGTGTTTTTACATCTGTTCTGCTTGCATACATAGGGACCTCTCCCTGCCTAGGTGGTTCAAAAGGGCAGCAGGCCATGCCCCCCGCCCCCTCCCCGACCCCAACACACACGCACAGATCCAACCTCGGGCACTTTGTAGCTAGGCCTTCAACACTTCCTGCCTTAGCCATATCAGTTTTTTCCCTGATTCTTAACCAGCTTTTCTTGGTCCTGCCTCTAGGCATCCCTCAGTCCCTCTCCCCATCTGAAACACCTTCCGCCTTCCTGTCTACCTGTCCAGACTGCAGTTCTCAGAGCAGGATCACAGCCACATCGACCTGGCCCCCATCGGGCTGCAGGGACTGCCTCCTCTGCCTGGCCTTCAGGGGGCCCCAGGCTCCAGGCTGTATTTCATTGCCCTATGCTTCCTTCTCTCGCTATAGTTGGACTTTGGGGATGCTTCCGGTAGAAGAGAAAACGCCAGAGGCGCCTTGAGAGTAGGTGTCATTTCACACTGGGTTCTGTCAGCACCCCGCACCCGCAGAGCGGGCCATCCATCAGCCAGCCGCACGTGGATGTGCAAATCAGAACGACGTTTGGGCGGCACGACAACACTTCCCGCACACTGGGCACACTGGACAGATGTGCCCAGTCCTTGGAGTGCGAGCAAAGTCCACATGCTTCTGTGCTGAACTCACAGGACCTGTCCCTGGACTTTTTCACACAACATAAAACTCTTTAAATTCAATGGAATCTTAAACTGTTTAAAAAAGTGAATATGACTCAGTTGGACTGCAAGAGAAAGTGGAAGAAAAACAAACAAAAGCAAATCCAGAAATCCAAACAGTTGAGTCTGCTTTGGGTAGTCTTGATTTGCCCAAGAAACGGAGCAGATTCCTGAGAAACAAGCAAAAGATTCCAAAAGTGCCTGGACGTCTTGTCTTCTGGCAGGTTACCTGCACGGGCTGTTGCCGGGGCTGGCTTCTAGAACGAGACTGTTCATCCCCGCAGTCTTGAATTGTTTAGGAAAAGTGCCATCCGGGACTGTCCCCGTGTGCCCGGGGAGGCGAAAGACAGGCACCTTCTTCAAGGAGCATGCCGAAAACCTGGCTATAGGGCTGACTCTGAAGAGGTTGACGAATTCCAGTCTGATCAATAGCGTGTGATTAAAGTAACAAGATAAAAAATGATGCGAACCAAGGCACCTTCAAAACTCTTCAGGGAACAAAGAGATTAGCAATTGCTGCCGTACAGGAAGAAATGAAAATGATGAAAATAACTCAGGAGCTTGAAGGAGGAACATTTAACATTTAGAATTCAGTGCAAATGTGTTAACAATCCATCTGTGGGCAAGGTGTCTTTTCTCACCACTTAATCAAATTAACCAAACCAGGAGCGTTAGCATTTAGAGATGCAGTGTGGTTCAGAAGGAGGCTGTCCCAGGAGTCTTCGCGTTCAACCAAGACACTGAACTTCTTTCTGGAGTAGCAGATTCTCAGCTCAACGTTTGCAAGGAACAGTAAGATATATCAAGAGAAAAAGCAGGTATACAAGACACAGAGCTGGACTGGAGGACCGCCAGGTTAAAACGCACATGTGGCACTCTTTGCAAGCTGTTTTAAAAACTTTGAAAAGCTTCTTCTCTTTCTCCCCAAGAGGAAGTTTCAACAAATGGCTGGGTGGTTAAAGTCTTTGCCATCCGTGAAACCCCTAACCTTCTTCTCCCGTGTCTCTTTGACTGGGCCCTTAGACTGGATGAAATGCATATTCTGCTCACATTATTTTTTGGAGAACAGTTTCAGTGTTATGATTTTGTTCTAATTCAGTCGTTTTAAGAAAATATGTAGGCTCTGGTTCATTTTAAATGGATTCACTCGGTGTCCTTCTAGGGGACGGAGAAAGAGAGAAACGAAACAAGGCAGAAGTTCCTCCTTGAGACTTAATGATTCAACACAGAGTTAATATTGGGATTTTGGGCTAGTGATGGGGAATCGGTGCCCTGTGTTGGGGGTTTGTTTAAGAACAGCTGGGGGTCAAGGCCAGGTCATCTGTTTCAGTCCTAAATATCCCCCTTCTTATTCTCAGTAATTTCGGGGCATCTTTGTCCTGATCAACCACTAGGCCCCTTGCATTCGATTTTGACCTTACTGGTCCACACAACCTTTGGGACTTGTTGTTTTCCAGAGCTTAGATTTTTTTTTTTTTTTTTCTCACGTTTTAAAAGGAAGGTACAGTGTAGAGACTGTCTTATAGAAGAATCCTGTACCCTGGGAGTGTTCCCTTATTAAACTTGTGGGCATTTTCACAGTAAACATATGCATCTTCAGAGGCATAAAAAAAATTGAGACTATAAATAACCTCACATCAGGATTGTGTGCTAAATTTTGAAAACAATGTTTTGATTTTCAGGTTTTTTGGAGTTTGGGGCTCACGTGTGAGGGACTGTGGGCCTGGATTACAGAACTCTGCCTCTTTCCCTTAAATAACAAAGGTGCTGATTTGAGGATCCTTCAAGATCCTTTCACGTGGGTCAGTTTTAACCGTAGCATTAGTCTCTGTTTGCTGCTGCTGCTAAGTTGCTTCAGTCGTGTCCGACTCTGTGCAACCCCACAGACGGCAGCCCAATGGGCTCCGCCATCCCTGGGGTTCTCCAGGCAAGAACACTGGAGTGGGTTGCCATTTCCTTCTCCAATGCATGAAAGTGAAAAGTGAAAGTGAAATCGCTCAGTCGTGTCCGACTCAGCGACCCCATGGACTGCAGCCCACCAGGCTCCTCCGTCTATGGGAGTTTCTAGGCAAGAGGACTGGAGTGGGGTGCCATTGCCTTCTCCAGTCTCTGTTTAGAGAATGCTTATGTATTTTGAGAGAATTCACAGTAACGTAGGGACTAAAGACCATGCTTAGCATATCAGAAGAGCTCGTTCGGACATTTCCGAGGCCCACTTCCGCGTGTCCTGCTGTAGGTAGGGGAGTGGGAGCCGGAGGCATCCTCCCGGCTGGACGAAGCGCCAGGGACAGCAGGTGACCTCCGATGGCCACGTCTCATTCCTCCCCCTGCCGGGAAAGTCTCCGAGGCTGAGAAAAGCAGCAAGTGACTTCATTTGCCTCTGACCTTTCGAACGAAAATAAACTGTACATGACTAATAGAACCTAAGGTACTAAGAGGCCCTTAAAATGATGGAAATTGGCCACCAGCATGTGGACGGACCTCCTGCAGCGGGTAGAGGCTTGGTTACATAACCCCTACTCTCCCGTCCAGTTTTGACTCAGTAAGCCGCGTGACCTATATTAAGTTCTAATAAACATCAGCTGTTTCAAGAGATACACATAGTTTGCACAGAAATAGCCACCATTCCGATTCAAATGGGACTGGGATGTATATTTTAACGGTGACATTTTTGTTTAGTAAGAAAAGTCACCAGTTGTTTGTGAATTTGATTGCATTCTTTTAGACCCTTAAGGGCCAGTCATTAATAAATACACACAGACTGTGCGCCCTCTTGGAAATGTCAGAAATCTGCATTCGATTTTATGTCATGTTGGACACAAGTGTTTGACCTACAGGAACACGTGAAGGTCAAGTGGAAACCCTGGAGAGGACCCATCTGCGAGGCCGGAGTTCAGTTTTGCAGGCAATGCTTCAGGAATCCATTCAGTAGCTCAAAGTGAAAATGGTCCTGTCTTAGTGATGTGGCTTTTGGGGGTTATTGGGGTTCTGTGTGCATTCCAGAGGTCCTGGCTTTAGGACCTGGAGGTCCTGGAGATGTCTGCTTACACTCATGAAAGAAGAAGAGAGTTAGGGGGCCTGCATTCCCTGGGTTTGAAAGGGTGGGGAGGGAGCGGACGGGAAGCTCTCCTGGTGTGTCCTGGAACTTTCCAGGGAAACAAGATGGACTTGAGAAAGGGGGTTGAAGTGGTGGCATTCTGCCTGATCTCTCACCCACAGGTCTGGCGTGCTGCAGTTCACGGGGTTGCAAGGAGTCGGACACGACTAAGTGACTGAGTGAGTGAGTGAGTGAGTGAAGTCGCTCAGTCGTGTCCGACCCTTTGCGACCCCATGGACTGTAGCCTACCAGGCTCCTCCCTCCATGGGATTCTCCAGGCAAGAGTACTGGAGTGGGTTGCAGTTTCCTTCTCCAGGGCATCTTCCCAACCCAGGGATTGAACCCGGGTCTCCCGCATTCCAGGCAGAAGCTTTAACCTCTGAGCCACCAGGGAAGCAACCGTATATATTTAAGCACGTGCTGCTTGGAGGCACCGACCACAGAAAGCTTTAAAACCTGGTCGATAAGCACCTTCGGAGGAGCAGGGGCCGTGCCTGCCCCACGGCAATCTTCTCATCTAAACTTCTTCATATTTCTCACGTCTGCACCGTTTCGACTGAAGATCTCAAGGTACTGTGTCCAGCTCTTTATACCTGTGAAGCATCTCTTTCATTTTGCACAGTTAAGATCTGGGGAAGCAGGTGAAGGTGTAGACAGGAGAAGAGAGAGCCGGGTTATACAGAAGGTCAGAGGGTCAGAGGACCGGGAGCAGCAATCCAAAAACTGCCTGAGGCAGGGGGGTGAAGTCACTGCTGTCGAGGTCAAGAAGAAATCATCTCTGCCTCTTCCTGGCCCAAGGCCTGATGAGAGCCTCAGAGCACTGGTTACAGGGCAGAGGCGCTGTGTCAGATGCATCAATCGGGACAGTTTTGGGGGACCCATCATCCAGGCTGAGCAAGAAGGGGACACATCCTTGGAGAGCTGGTGCCTGAGCTGAGGGTCATGGGATTAGTTGGCACTGATCAAGACAAGGGATGCTGTGGGATGACGCACAAACAGGACGGTCCAGGGAGAGGGAACAGATGGCCCGAGAAGGGATGGTGGGGTCTCCGGGGACCCCACTGCATCACCAGGCCTCCATCCTCCACCAGGCTGCAAGCCAGTGGGGTGATCTCTTTCCCTTCGGCTTGATCTGCATGGCTTCCCAAGTGGTGCCTGCCAATGCAGACATAAGAGACACTGCTTCCATCCCTGGGCTGGAAGATTCCCTGGAGAAGGAAATGGCAACACGCTCCAGTATTCTTGCCTGGAAAGTTCCATAGACAGAGGAGCCTGGTGGGCTACAGTCCAAGGGGCTGTGGAGTCAGACACGACTGAGCGACTGTCTTGGCCTGCATAAGTCTATCCTGGATTGCAGCAAATTAGATTCCCTGGAGAAGGAAATGGCAACACGCTCCAGTATTCTTGCCTGGAAAGTTCCATAGACAGAGGAGCCTGGTGGGCTACAGTCCAAGGGGCTGTGGAGTCAGACACGACTGAGCGACTGTCTTGGCCTGCATAAGTCTATCCTGGATTGCAGCAAATTCAAGGTCTGCAGACTTTAATAGGTATTCACAGAAGAGAAGGTACTCACTGGAAGGACAGGTGCTGAAGCGCCAATACTGGGGCCACTTGATGTGAAGAGCCAACTCACTGGAAAAGACCCTGATGCTGGGCAAGATTGAGGGCAGGAGGAGAAGGACAGAGGATGAGATGACTGGATGGTATCATCGACTCAACGGACATGAGTTTGAGCAAAGTCTGGGAGGTAGTGGTGGACAGGGAAGCCTGGCGTGCTGCAGTCTGTAGGGTCACCAAGAGTCGGACACAACTGAGCGACTGAACAACAACAACCCAGAAGAGAAGCGCCCAGTGGACAAGCTCCCAACATTTGATGTGGAGGATGTTTCCAGATTCCGATTCATGGGCCTTGTTGGCTTAAGCTCAGCATCTCTGTGTATTGTCTTTAACTCACCTATTTAGTGAACCCTTATTGAGCGTCTAATGGCCCAGGCACAGGAGTAAACAGTCAGTGGAGGGGCACAGTTTCTGCCCTCCTGGAGCTTGCAGTCTGCAGAGGGAGACTTCAGCAGCATCGTGTGACCCAGGGGGCCTTGCAACACCTGCCGTTTCAGTGGCTCAGAAGGAGAAGAGCCTTCAGCAGGCATCTCCAGGAGCCCTGCCGTGTGCCAGGGCGCCCTGTGAGGCGGTCCCAGCTCCCAGAGAGTTCGGGGCTGCGTGGGGAAGGCCAGGGAAGGTCACTTGAGTGTTAGCAGTGGTAGAGGTCGTGGGGCCACATGGAGGGAATATTCAGTGCTAAGCATGGGGCATTCCAGGAGGGGAGACCGCTACGATGCTGACTAGAGCACAGTATACCCTTTGGGGGCTGGGGGAGAAGGTGGGACGGTAGTGGTGAGGGCCAGAGGCGGGTGGCAGGGGCTGGTCTCTCCTGCGCTTGTCTGCAGTCCTTGAATTACATGCTCCAGATGACAAGAATTATGAAGGCTGAGGTTGTCTCATTGAAGATGTTCTACTGAATTAAGTTCACGTTTTCTATAAAATGTTCTGCAACGTTAGTTATAATTGGACATCTCTTAAAAGAAAAATCTCATTTCCCAGATGTCACCTGGATAGCTTATTTCCATGTCCGGTTAAACTTCCTGCTGGATAAAGATTTCCAGTGCGGAATGCCAAGAGCTGGTAGGGACATGGTCCTTTTCTGGGACAACAGTGGGATCCGTCATACTGATGAATGTGCCCGACTGTCGCAGTAGCTCCGGCTGGCTGGCTTGTGCTGCACCTTTGGGTACCGCTTCTGGGATGAGGAAGGAGGCGGTAACGTGAGGCTGGCAGTGGGAACCAAGGTGCTCACTTGTTCTGGAGCCAGCTGCTCTGAGCTTGCTGTGATATGAGCTTGCTAACACTTGGGAATCAAGTGATCGCAGTTTTTGAAGGTGCTTTACTGCAAGTTTCCTATTTTTTTTCTCTCCTGGAGCGTGACAGAGCCTTCTACTCTGAAGCTGCGGATGGCAGTAGTGGCCGAAGCAGCTGGTCAGCTTGCCTGTGACTCCTTCTCAGTCCCAGAGAGCTCCCGGTCTATACAATGAAGTTGATTTGTGGGCTCAGCTGAATGTTTTTCCTTTCCTTTTTCTCTTTTTAAAAAGAGCAACTGGTTAGTAATTAGTTGTTCAATTTGACTGTTTTTCTCTTAAAAATTTTTTTTTTATGTGGTAGAAGTTTTATTTTTTTTCTGGGCAAATTCTCAGGGTTTAATTGCACTTAAAAATTGTGGAGCCTGTCAGAGTAAATTGCAGATAGAATAGTTTTACCCAATAAAACTAGTCCTGTGATTGTCACCATTGTCAGGCTTCTCAGATAAAGTTGTGGGAAGGAGAATTTAAGTCTGCACGGTGAACCACACTTCAAATCAGTATTCAGCACGAGGCTCATCACGCTCAAAGACAGATACCCAGGGTAGCAGCTTTGATGTTGGAGAAATCAGACATTGATTTTAAAATGATTTTTCAAATGCTGCCCACCTAAAGAAAAGGAGAAATGTCTACCCCAAGGGGCTTAAAGCAGTGCACTTAAAAAAAAAATTATCGAAATATAATTGATTTGCAATGCTGTGAAGTAGTGTAATTTGTGAAAAAAATTTTTAAAAGGCAAAAGCCATTTTACAGCATGTTAAAAACAATAAAGCACAAGCAATATTAGCTACTAGCTTCATGCAAAGTTGCTTCTGCTCTTTGGCTCAGTGAAGTTTCTGTTTATTCCTGGGAGCAAATGAGGTCGCTGAATGTCCTAAGCGGCTCTAGCCTTTTCTTGGGCCCTGAGAAAAGGTCCCGTCCCACCCTCCCTACCCTTCCCAAGCAGTTTGTGTATGTGTGTGCGTGCTCAGTCGCTTCAGTCAGGTCCAACTCTTTGCAACTCTATGGACTGCAGCCCGCCAGGCTCCTCTGTCCATGGGGTGCTCCAGGCAAGATAGTGCAGTGGATTGCCATGTCCTGCTCCAGGAGATCTTCCCCACCCAGGGACTGAACCTGAGTTTTCTGCATTGCAGGCTGGTTCTTTACTGCTGAGCCACTGGGGAAGCCCATCAAGTAGTTTTTAATCCCCTAAAAAATAGTTTCATCTTCCTTCTTCCCTTTTTAATAAGGGAGCTTCTCATGCCGGATTTGTCTTCACAAAAGACAGAACTTTCTAGAATATGCAGCTTATCGTTGAACCCAACTGGGATTTCTGAGGACAAAAACGGAATCTATACTTTTTATTCTTCCTCCCAGAGTCCAACGCTTGTATTGACCAATAATAAACTTCAACCAATTATTGGATCTACTGAGGATGGGAAGTAGTTGCTCTATTGTTTGAAATCATTTTTAAGTTAACTATATTATGTCAATCTATTGCTAATCTGTAATATACATTTATATTTCATGTGGTTCCCTATAGATCAGGATTGACAGGGAAAAGCACCTTCCTTATGTGAAACGTATCAACTTGTTTCTGCTCTTCAGCATTGTGGAGAAGGTGAGTTAAATAATATGTGGCGAAGCTGTTGGAACTTTTAAGGAGAAAGATGTTGAATGAGAGAGAATACAGGGACTTCCCTGGTGGTCCAGGGATTGGGTGGAGCCTCACCTTCAGTGCAGCGGGTGTGGGTTCCGTCCCTAGTCAGGAAGCTCAGATGCCACATGCCTGGAGGCCAAGAAACCAAAACATAAAACAGAAGCAATATTATAAAAAATTCAAGAAAGACTTTAAAAATGGTCCACATCAAAAATCTTTAAAAAATCAGTGCAATTAAAAAAGAGAGAGAGAATATGGGTATTGCCTGGGAACTGGAAGCCTGGCCCCCAGAAGCTGACTGCCTCAGGCCTGGCCAGGGTCTTCACCCTCGAGCTGTGCTATGTAAGTTCTGTGACCCAGACGAACTCAGTGGGATGCCCGACCCAGCACAGTGGGTAATCGTGTGTGATCATGTTTATAATCAATCATTAAGGAGAAAGCAGTATTTCACAAAAACAAAACTAGGAGAATGAAGGTGACCGTGTATTTGTCTTAAGTGTGTGAGTTGCTCAGTCATGTCCAACTCTCTGCGACCCCAAGGACTGTTGCCCACCAGGCTCCTCTGTCCGTGGAATTCTCCAGGCAAGAATCCTGGAGTGGGTTGCCATTCCTTTCTCCAGGGGATCTTCCCGACCCAGGGATCCTCCATTGCAGGCAGATTCTTTAGGGTCTGAGCCTCAGGGAAGCCCTATTTGTCTTATGAGGGATAATCTATTTTTCCAAATGGCACATCAAGAGTACTAGCTATAATCAGTTAATATAATTATGTACATTTTCCATATCCGAGTCCTAGAGATTTAAAAATTGGTTGCCCGTGGAAGTTATTGGATTATGTGTCTTGTGAGTGTTTGTCTACACATTTAGTGTGTCCGGTCACTTTATGCATTTCATATTCATTTTGTGGGCTGCCAGATAATAACAGCAGGGCTGGCATCAGCTCTATGTCTGCTTGGAAATGACCATAAACACCACCACGGAAACTGAGAGCTCTTGCGTGTAGGCACCTGCTTCTCTGTCAGCTGCAGAAGAGCAGGAGGCTGTTTCGGAGAGGCTTGGGAGATGGGGGCTCAGAGCTGTGCCCCCTGTGCCCCTGTAGAAGGCGGGGGCAGGGCTTCCTTCCTCTTCCTCTGGGTGAAGGGGGCAGCTGGGGCCCCGGAGCCGGTGCCCCAGATGCACCTGGCAAGTGGTTCTGGTGCCAGCTAGTCCCTGGCAGGGGGAGTCATGAGCTGGGTGGAAGGGAGGAACGTGGGCCACGGAGGAGATCTGTCCCCCAGCCCCGGGCCTTGGACAGCCTTGGGACCTTGCAGAACTGCCTTTTCCTTCTGTTGTGTGAAGACTAGCTCATGTCACCCAGGTTAGTTGCAATGACCTGCCATTCCCCTTTAGAAGCCCGGTGGGAGACAGATGCCACTGAGTATAATAATACCACATCCTAGCTGAAAAAGAGGCAATTGCTTTCTGAAATAGTTACTTCTCTATAAGTGCCGGAGGGAGATAAAACAATTGGATGTCTGATAGAAGTGGTAACATGTTTTCTCCAGTCCTGCCTTCTAAACTTCTATTTCGCTGAGTGCGCCGTTTTTCACAAGAGCGTTTCCTACCTTGGGGTCATCTTTGTGCTGGAGATTACAGAAAGCCAGCTCACACCATAAATTGCTTCGCCACAAAAAGGCCCTTCCAACTTCTCACATTCTGGGTCAGAATTTTTGTTGTTATTTTTTATGTCCCCTCCCCAGTTCATCCCAGATAACTGTGCAAGATAATATTGTAAGTGTCGAGGGTCTTTGTCTGTGGACAATAGAATAGGCCCAGTGTTAAAATATCTTACATACCTCATATTTTAGGAAACGTACACAATATATACAATTGATTTACTCTCAAGCTATATCTTAGGTTCAAATCTGTCCACTAAAAACCTTTCTGATGACATATTTGAGATAAATAAGGTAAAAACAAAAAAATAGGTAGAGGATTGGATCCACAAATGTAAACCAGTTTGTATAAACCACTGTTAATGAGCAGTTGTTTGATTTCATCTGGCTAATACTGAATGCCAGTTCGTGTGTATAGCCAGACTGTAAACATGAATCTTGTGTATGAAGAGACACTTTAAAAAAAAAATTACATTTCCTTTGTATTGGAGGATAGTTGATTTACAATGTTGTGTTAGGCCCAAGTGCGGAGCACAGTGATTCAGTGATACTTACATCCACTCTTTTTCAGATTCTTTCCCCATGTAGGTTATTACACAGTCCTGGCTAGCGTCCCCTGTGCTCCATGGAAGGTCCTGAAAAGACAACATTTTTGATGGAAGCTCTGAAGCAGGGTTATGTGCTACATTTTTATACGATGTAGCAAAAGTGTTTCATATTTTTTCCCTCAAAGAGAGTGTCCCCTTAAATTCTTCTGCAGCTCCTACTGTCTGTAGTGTCTTCAGTTACTTTGTCTTGAGGCTAAAGGGATTTAATGAGAGCTGACTTAATGGTTGGGCCTGACACTCTTCTGAGGCCTCTGCCTGTGTTAACTCATCAATTTCTGGTCCATCCGGTGAGACGGGGCCTCTTATTATCTCCATCTTACAGCCAAGGAAACTGCTGCTCCATGAGGCTAAATGTCTCATCCATCGTTGAGCGGGGATTCACACCGGACGCCAGACTTCAAGAGCGTGCGTGCTTCTCAGTATTAAAGAGGAATCTGGGGAGTCTTTGTTTTCAGTGGCAGCTTATTATGTTGCCAAGTCTGTAATAATAACTACGAATGGGCGTAAATTAGGACTACTGGGCAGATGTCACAATGGTAAGTGTTTTGAACTTCTGCTTGAAATACACTTCTGCCAGCTATGGCCATGGAAGTCAGAAACACTCGCCCGTGATGATCAGAGGGTGTCTTCAGACTGGATTTCCTGTGAGCATGTAAAGGAGAACTCATGTTATAAATACAGACCCTACAGACGTAAGAACTGTGAGTTAACACTTGATAGGGGAGAGTTAAAAATACCACTTTAACTAAAAAAGCACTCTGGGTTTATCATGCTCTCTCACCTGCCAAGTGTTGAGTCTTTCTCAGAAGCTTGAGAAAACCAAGTCAAGAGATAATAAAAACCCTTCTGGATGGACAGGAAGAGACTTATCAATGTGCAAGTGTTATTAAGAGATAGAAAAATGAACATTTGCAGAGAACAGTCCTTCATTTCTCAAGAATACCAGTAGTTTCAAAGGGAGCAGGTTAAACACCGATTTGGGGAATACTAGTAGAGGGCAGTGGCACTTGAAAGTGTGAGTCGCTGAGTTGTGTCTGACTCCATGAGACCCCAGGCTCCTCTCTCCCCGGAATTCTCCAGGCAAGAATACTGGAGTGGGTAGCCATTCCCTTCTGCAGGGGATCTTCCCAACCCAGGGATGGAATCCACACTGCAAGCCGATTGTTTGTGACAGTGAAATACTGATTGCCAGCTGCATGCTGCTGAGACCAGAATGGCTCCCTGGGACTTCCTTACACAATCGCTGGGACAGGCCAACAGACTATTTGCAGGAGTAGCCGGGTACTGCATTTCTGACATTTGTGTATTTCAACACATTTGATTTCGTGGTTAAGTGAAGTCATACATGCATCCGTGCTCAGTCTCTTCAGTCATGTCTGACTCTCTGCGACCTTGTGGACTACAGCCGTCCGGGCTCCTCTGTCCATGGGATTCTCCAGGCAAGAATACTGGAGTGGGTTGCCCTGCCCTCCTCCAGGGGATCTTGTTCCAATCCAGGGATGGAACCTGGGTCTTTACCTCTCCTTCATTGGCAGGTGGGTTCTTTACCACTAGTGCCACCTGGGAAGCTCCTCAGTGAAGTCACTGATGATCAAATATCCTCAAAGGAACTCCCCCCCCCAACAATCCCTCCACATTGGAAGGGTCCCAAGAACCTGGGGGGGGGGGGAGGTGAGCGCTGGGAGGTGATGCCTCTGTGACTTTTAGGCTCTGGGTTGGTCTCATTAGGGAATCAGATATGTTTGTGCTCATTTCGCAGCAGAAGAAATACACTTTTAGAGGAAGAAGGGAAACTCAGCTCTCATCCTGCCCACTGGAGTCCATGGCATAACTTCCAGATGGTGATATTCAGATTCTTTTGATATTCCTCCAGCTAGGAATATGAAATACATACGAGAGAAAAAAAAACTTAAGCCCTGGGGGAAAAAAGATAAGCGCATCCTAACGACTAACAATCCCTTGTCTGTATTTAATGAAGTGTTCACCTTCTGGTGTGAGTGTCTGGAAGTCAGCTATGGGTGATACTGCAGTATAAACTTCACACGGTCTTTCGGGGTGCCTGACTTCATCTGCTTGCTCGCTCTGCCTTTCCAGTGCTCAGAACAGAGTGTGGGGTGGTGTAGATGCTCAAACTATTGATGGCCAAGGGGCCGAGTGATTGACAGGGATGAGTCTAGAATAGGAGGCATTCGACAGAGAAGTGCCATTTAGGTACTGATTAAAAAATGGACCACGGAGACGTCACAGTGGTATCTGCTAATGCAATCTTCTTTCACCTTTCCCTAGATTCTTTGACAGCTGCAGAAAAATCAAGAAGACCCACAGGCAAATTTCGAAGAAGCTCGGCTAATTTACAAACAAGGGGGAAGCAGAACGCTCAGCGGCTCCAAAGACTGCAGTAGAGGGGGAACAATTCGGAAAGCGGCCTCCGCGGTGAGTGCAAGCCGCGCTTGCTTCTCAGTGGTGATTTCTGAGGATTAATTTTGAGAGGGAAGAGAGACTTTACTCCTGTGTGTAGGATGGCTCTCCATCATGAACCGTTGTTTTAACGGACTAAAGAATTTGTTTGGCACAAACTTGCTCAGAACCCAAGGGAAAAAAGCCAAGTTCCCTTGAGGCTGTCAGCCCCGGAGGACAGGAGTCAGTTTGCAACGTCTTAGCTTTAAGAAGGTGGCAGAATTACATAATTATTCACAACTCATAAGAAATTAAAATACCTCTTCCAAATATGAAGTTGTGAGATAACACAAACCACAAATTCTAGACTTTCAGAGAGCGCGTGCCTCGTTCGACCTCCTACGCAGAAACCCACAGCAGAATGTGTGCGCGGCGAGCACGTGGCCGCGCTGCCCTCGCTTCCCCCGGGTCCTTCCGCGCACAGGAGGGTCCTTGACCAAGCACGGGAGGGCCCCATCGCGCACAGGAGGGCCCCATCGCGCACAGGAGGGCCCCTCCGCCAGGCTCCTTCACGATGCCCAGGGATCTCAAGACGGAGCATGTTGGAGAAGCAAGTGGTCATCATAAGGCCCTTGGGACCCTGGAGGAACTTCTGCAGGAGGTAAGGAACAGCCTAGAAAGTCCTTGAATAAAGGCACAGCACGATGGGACGGAGGTGGGGGGTGGGGTGTGTTGGAAGTATGGAGAAATGGTCACGTGGGCCCAAGGAGTCTATCTTTTTCTTGCGGGGGGCGGGGGGCCCTAGGGGCACTGTGCCCTCTCCGTGTTTGTGGATAAGTTTGAAAATCATCAGTTCAGTTCAGTCACTCAGTCGTGTCCGACTCTTTGAGACCCCATGGGCTGCAGGGTGCCAGGCTTCCCTGTCCATCACCAACTCCTGGAGCTTACTCAAACACATGTCCATCCAGTCAGTGATGCCATCCAACCATCTCATCCTCTGTCCTCCCCTTCACCTCCCGCCTTCAATCTTTCCCAGCATCAGGGTCTTTTCAAGTGAGTCAGTTCTTCAAATCAGGTGGCCAAAGTATTGGAGTTTTAGCTTCAACATCAGTCCTTCCAATGAATATTCAGGACTGATTTCCTTTAGGATAGGCTAGTTTGATCTCCTTGCAGTCCAGGAGACTCTCCAACACCACAGTTCAAAAGCGTCAATAGCACCACGTTAATCCAGGTTCACTCTGAAAGCTAATGTGCCTGCATGCTCCAGTCGCTCAGTCCTGTCTGGTTCTTTGTGAGCCCACCAGGCTCCTCTGTCCACAGAATTCTCCAGGCAAGAATTCTGGAGTGGGTTGCCATGCCCTTGTCCAGGAGATCTTCCTGAACCAGGGATCGAACCCGCCCTCTCTTTCACAGCAGGCCCATTCTTTACCTCAGAGCCACCAGGAAAGCCCCTTGAAAGCTAATATCACCTGTTAAACGCCTTTGATGGATAGGTGAAGCCTCACTCACCCAGCCCCATTTTGAGGATCTGCCCTGCCTCACGCCCAGTATGAGGCCCTGGGGCTTCCAAGGCAAAGTAGCTGGGTTCCTGCCCGCAAGGTGTTTATGTCACTAGCAGCGCGGTCAGATGCGGAAACCACCAGGGGCTGGACTAGTACGGGGGCGCCGTGCTCAGGAGACGGGTGAGCCCTGGACTGTGGGGTGGGCGTGGGCTGCAAGGGTGGGAAACCAGGATGGTGTTTGGTGAAAGGGAGGCCTCAGGGGGCAGGGCTGCAGAGGTGGGGGGACCTGGTGACTTTGGGGGGGGCGGTTTGTGTGCTGTGCTGAGGGGCTAGGTCTGGCCATAGTAGGAGCTGGGTCTGTGTCTCTCAGTTGGGGGTCCTGGAAACCAGTGCCAGAGGAATTTACTGGAGTCAGAAACTTTACCATGTTGGGCAGGGGAGTGAGTGGGATGTGGAAGGTAGATTTTTAAATGTGAATATCTTAATTTTATTTTACATTGTTTTAAATATAACATTATATATATATTTTCCTTTTTCAAGTGGGGTAGATTTTTTGAGGATGGCGACTGTGACTTACTCCTCCCCGGGTCCACTGCAGTGCACAAAGGGAGTCCCCGGTTAATCGGAAATTCTCTATGTCCGTAGAGTTCCGGTAGCAGTATTCCTCCAGCTTTATCTTTCTCCATTTTAACGAAAGCCCATCAGCTAGGATGAGGATACAGGCTTATGAACGTGGCCAGAAAGAAGCAAGGGATGAGCCCCGTCTATCCAGTCTGTGTTTCCTCCACTTTTCCTTCTGGGTGGGGGGACTTCGTCGAGTCCCCTCCCCCCTCCATACAGAAAGCATCTTATATTTGAGTTGCACGTTTAGGATACAAAATTTGAGAAATAATTGCCATCACATTCTACCAAATACCTCCCGTCTACCAGAAGCATGCCGCATGTGTGGCTGCTGCCCTCTGAGACCTCACGGTCTAGATTCTTTGCTTAATGTGGTGGGAGCTGGAGGAGATCGAATTCTCTGAAGAAGAAATGATACCGCAGAGGAGCAACAGTGCCATCCTGTTTCTGTTTGGAAACCCTTCACGATTTCAGAGAACTAAGAGAAACATGCCACAATACAATGATTTTTTTTTTATAGGCACAAGAGAGCTGTCTCCAGTCAGTCCCACCTGCAGAGAATTCACTAGCCTGCCAGCAACTCTGACGGTGAAGGGGTTAAAATAACAAGTAAATGACTTTATTTAGACTTGAGCATTTCTGGCATTTTTTCTAGATTTTTTTTCCCCCCCACAGTATTTGATGTGACAGCTTTTGTTTGCTCACACTTGTCTCTCTTTTAAATTTCTCATATCAGCGGTAAAAGCTATTTCTTTTTTCTGTAACATCTTGAGCTTGATATCCAATGAAGGGAGAAATTGCTCTTGCATTGCTTGAAATTATATTATACCTAATTTTGGGGGGAGAAAGATGAGAGTAATTTAGATCTCCAGGCGCTGAAGGTTTTGCAGACAGGTCATCTGCAGCTTCATTGCTGATTAGTCATCCATAAAAGTGTTTTTACTGCGGGGGAGGTGTCGCCATTTCTAGTATGTTTTAGAAACGCTGGTTTTGAGGCCCATCCAGGGAAGGGAAAGACCGTTGTCCACTTTGAGGGCACAGTCTGGCCTTGATGGGGCTCTGGTTGGGAGTGGAGAGCCTCTTTGCCCAGAGGGACAGAGCAAGGGGAGGGGGCGCTGGGTCTCATCTTAGCTAAGCCCATCAGAAGCATCAGCCTTGGCGCCACTGGCGTTTAGGCGCATGCGCAGCTGCAGAGCCAGCCTCTCAAGTGGGCGGCGGGCTTCAGGTACCAATTATTTGTGCGTGGGAAAAGGTTCCCTGGAGAAGCCTGTCATTTTTGGACTTGGCGGGCTCACTTATAAACCATGAACAAGCCGGAATTTGTTGGCTAACCATTTATAAGCAATTTTGGAAAGAAATGTGCTTCTTTCCTGACGTTTTCCTTATGGGAGTGAGAATCAGCCTGCTCTTCTGCACTTTCTTTCACACCCCAGAGGCCCCCATTTTCCAGAGGCGTTCACTTACAAGCGCTGGCCTTTTGGCCACTAATACCCGAGAGGGGATGCACACAAGTGGTTTGAGTGCCAGGAAATCTCCCCTCCTGCCACCCTTCCCGGGTGGGCAGGGGGTAAAATGCTTTGTGTAAATTTCAGGGCAGAGGGGCTCATTCTCTGATCCATGCCATCTGGAGCAGCTGGTATTTCCTAAACTTTTCTGTGTATATCGTTGGAAGCACAGCGTTACCACTCTAAAGAGGGACACCGAGGAGCCAAATGCCAGTGGAGTTCTGTAATGTGGGTTGCAGTGTAAACTGTGGTAGGGTTGAACTGAGGACTCTTCTAGAAAAACCTGTAAGTAATTAAGTTCTCCCTCCAGCAAGGTAAAAGCTGAGTCTGAAGTCTATTAACACAAAGGAGAGTGAAACCTTTGTTGGTGGTTTTATATATATATATTTTTTTTCTTTTTCTTTTATAATGTAAATAAATAAAAAATTCTGGCAAAACAAAACAAACAAAAAAAAACGCCCCCAAAACCCTCGTATCTTGTTACTGACTTAAGAAGAGAAGGAAAGATGCTGCCTTTGTTGGCTGCATGTTTTACATTGCTGAGGTCAGAACAAAACTTAGATTACCCTGTTTCAGCAACTCCCAAACCATGTTCCGGGGAATATACGATATTTCCTGGGGAGGAGGGAGGAAAGATTTCATGGCCAGCTCAGTTTCAGAAACCTTCCATATAATTTCCCCTTCTCTGGAGATTCATGATGCTCTGTAGCTTGTTAAGAGAATGCTGTTTGCCTTGGCTTAACCCATCACTTTAATCTGGTGTGACCAGAGTCCTTTTTCACAGGGCACCTGCTCCCACCCAGGGGGAAGTACCGCTTACTTCACCTCCAGCAGAAACACTGCCCACTAGCAGCTGATCTTCCCTGCCTGTCCTTGTCTACGCTTGCTCTGTGGTTCTTTATCGACATCGGCGGTGTTCTCAGTCCCTTGTGATGCGTGCATCCAGCTTTCAGGAAAGACTGCATGCTCCTTGAGGACAAACACTTTTCCTGTATCATTTTTGTATCCCCAGCGTGCCTGCTTCAAGTATGGGAGCATTCGATTACTATACAGTAAGTCCCCTACTTAGCAACCTTCAAATTGCGAACTTTCAAAGATGCGTACGTGCATTCGCACATCCAGTCACGTGAGTTAGTTCACGTGTCTGGTGTACGTTGTCTCTGGAGTGCATCCTCCACGAGTGGCTGTGCTTTTGTGTACGTTACTCTACAGTACTGCATAGACTACCGTAGTGCAATATCTTTGTTTCAAACCCAGAATGTCCGGAAGCAAGTGTAAAAGCTGCGGTGATGTAGCTGCTACTGGACTACTTTTCAAGGTACTGTGTTATAAGGTTAAAAGTGCTTAATTTTTGTGCTTTCTTGTTTTTTGTGTATTACTTGTGTGGTAAGCAGCCTGATTCATGAGAAGTGAAGCTGCTCAGCTGTGTGCAACTCTTTGCCATCCCATGGACTGTAGCTTACCAAGCTCCTCCGTCCATGGAATTTTCCCGGCAAGAGTGCTGGAGTGGGTTGCCATGGAAAGTATTATAACCTGGTACAGTATAGCGCTATATAGCCCATTCCGTTAGTTGGGTACCTAGGCTAACTTTGTTGGACTTATGAACAAACTGGACTTACGAACGTGCTCTTGGAACAGATCTCTTTCACTTGTAGAGGATTTGCTGTATGTTGAAAGCTAGTCCCAGGGTGGCTCATGGAAGGACCCAGGTGCATTTCGAACCTGCTAACAGAGCGGAGGGTTAGAAGCAGGGGAGATAATGAGAAGGATCTGCGGAGCTAGTTCTGATCAATTGCTTTCTCTTCCTGCATTTCATTTTCTCAGTGGAAAACATGTACCTTTAGAGGACTCTTTACCTCTCTCTGCACTTGTAAGAATAAAACCTTAAAATTTTTTTTATTGTATAACGATTAGGAATGGATTGAGGTTCAAAGCAGATAGAGATTCAGTTACCTGGCAAGGCTGAGTCGGGAGCATCCCGTGTTTGGGGCTTTGAGCAGAGAGCATAGGGCTTGGAAGAAAAGGCTTGAGTTTTCACTGCCACAAGAAATAGGAGAGTGACCATCCTCTCTGAGGAGACTGAGGGCTGTCACCAAGAGGAGGCTGGCGAGACGGTGTGATGTCCGTTGCTTAGCATCGTGGGAAGAGCGTGGGCTTTGGAGTCTGGTGGTCTTGGCTCTGAATTCCAGCAGCTCTGTCTTTTTTTTTAAATTGAAGTATAGTTGCTTTACAATGTTGTGTTAATTTCTGCTGCACAGCAGAGTGACTCAGGTATCCACATACATGCATTCTTTTTTATGTGTTTTTCCATTATGGCTTATCTCGGGAGGTTGGGTATAGTTCCCTCTGCTGTACGGCAGGACCTCTGTTCTGCACCTGCATCTACTAACACCAGACTCCTGGTCCGTCCCTGCCCCCCGGCCCCTACACCTTGGCAGCCACGGCTCTGTTCTCTGTGTCTGTGATTCTGCTTTCGTTTCATAGTGGGTTCGCTTGAGCCACATTTTGGATTCCACATATAAGCGGTGTGGTATTTGTCTTTCTCTTTCTGACTTATGTGATTTGTCTTTCTGGTTTACTTCACTTAGTATGGTCACCTCTGGTTGCATCCGTACTCTTGCAGATGGCAGTATTTTGTTCTTTTTTTTATGGCTGAGTAACATTCCATTGTGTATATATATCTGTACCAAACTTCTTTATCCATCCATCCGTCGATGGACATTTACATGGCTTCCATGTCTTGGTTATTGTGAACAGTGCTTCCAACAACTCCACAGGAGCTTGGACTAGAGTTTCAGTTTATTTATTTTTAAGTGTTGAAAATATTTATTTTAAAATTTGAATTTTTATAGCGTTACATTAATTATTTTAAAGTATTTGAAATTTTAATTTCAATAATACCTAACTCATAAGACGATTGTAGTCTGTGTAGATTTTTGTATAGTGTGACTTGATTATGTTCATATAAGCAAGGAACACGCTAGGCTGTTAGCATGGGTTATCTGGGAGAGGTGTCCCTTGCAGGACGGTCACTGAGGGCTGTGGTGGCCAGCATCCAGGAAACCTTGCCTCCTGGGCTTCATGTGTTTATGTAGTTACTACCCACCGTGAATAGGGCTGGCCTGGGTAACCAGTAGGATATGACAGAATGAAGAAGGGTGACCTTTTTGAGGCTAGCTCATAAATGACATTGCAGGTCCCACCATGCTCTCTCGGTTTTTGCTCTGGGAGAAACCAGCTGCCTTGCTGTGAGGACACTCCAGGAACCCTCATGTGGTGAGGAATACAAGCATCCTGCCAACAGCCCCACCAACCTGCCAGCCACGTGAGGCACCATCTTGGAATCAGAGCTTCCAGCCCCAGTCGAGCCTTCAGATGATGGTAGCCCCACCTGACCTCTTGACTGCCCTCCTAGGAGAGACCCTCTGCCCAGAATCACATAGCTAAGCACTCCCAAATTCCTGATCAGCAGTATCTCTAAGATAATAAACTTCATTATTGTTCTAAGCTAAGTTCTGAGTTGCTTTGTTATGCTGTGATAACTAATACAAGTTAGGGAGGTGAGAAGGCAGACAAAAAGTAAAAGTCTGCACTAAAAAATCAGAGTGTGCATGATATGATTTCATTCACATGAATTTTATATAAATGTGCATAAAGAAACCAGAAAAATATACAGCCACAGACTTGTAGGAATATCTGTGTTACAGTGTCAGTTGCCAAGTGGCAGATATAAATTACAGAATAATGTGTGTAGAATGAATCCATTTTGGTAAAAGCAAGCAATAAATCAGCCTGTTTACAGAAGGGTGTGGTAGGTTTCTTCAGGAGGCGAGTATAATCACCTTTGTATAATCTTTTCTTGCATTGTTTCACTTGTTATAATAAGCTTAAATTATTTTTGTAATTTGAGACTACGGGCCTGTAGTTTAAAAATGAAAAAACAAAGTGATTGAAAGTGAGAAGAAATGTGTTGCAGACTGCCTGGCACGCAGAGGCCTTCGTTAAAGATCTTTTCTGTGCCGTTGGCTAGTTTGGTGTCCATATCTGGTGGTCTGGTGAACCCTGTGGTCCATTTCTCAGACTAATGTATTTAAGTCAACAAATTAAAATACATAGGCTTACAGAGGAAACCCCTTCTATTGAAATAAAGCTGCAATATGTTAAAAACCAAGCTTCTGATGAAGCAGTAACTCTATTAAAGCAACAACTTTATTAATATTTTAAATGAGATCCACTAAATTGAACAGCTCCTAGAATTTTGGAATAGTAATGAGCGTAAGTGTTATTTGAAATACTTGGAACAACTTTGATGTCATAAGAAAATATCTGTGATTTCTACTAATGGTAAAGTTACAAAAACTACTGATGCGTTATATTAAGATTTGCTGCCTAAGTTCATAACTGAAAATGAAATGTTAGTTGCTCAGTCATGTGAGACTCTTCATTATTCTACTGTCTGTAGCCCACCCAGCTCCTCTGTCCATGGAATTCTCCAGGCAAGAATACTGGAGTGGGTAGCCTTTCCCTTCTCCAGGGGATCTTCCCAACCCAGGGATTGGACTCAGGTCTCCTGCATTGCAGGCGGATTCTTTACCAACTGAGCTATCAGGGAATGCAAAGCAACAAAGACCCAGTGCAGCCAAAAATAAAATGGTAAATGGATAATTTTAAAAAATGAAATAGAAAACAATGCCGACACTAATAGTAAAGGTAAATACTGTATTGTGAATGTATGTCTCAGATGAATACACACGTATACCCCCCCACGTGCATGTACGTACTAGATTACAATGTGTGTGTGTGTGTGTGTGTGTGTTAGTCGCTCAGTCGTGTCCGACTCTTTGCGACCCCATGGACTGTAGCTTGCCAGGCTCCTCTGTCCATGAGATTTCCCAGGCAAGAATACTGCAGTGGGTTGCCATTTCCTTCTCCAGGGGAATCTTCCTTCTCCAGGGATCGAACCGGGGTCTCCCACATTCCGAACAGATTCTTTACTGTCTGAGACACCTGGGAAGCTCTTTAGATTGTTGTAAAACAAAAGCAGTATAACAAAAACTGGAAGGTTCCTGCTGTAGGGAATATCCAGCAAACATTAAATGTTAGGGTGCTCTTACCACTAAAGTCACGGTTGAGTGGGATAGTGAACACACTGGCTGTGATGCGTGAGAGCTAACAGCATGAGGGCAGCTGAGCGGTGCTGCTTAGCACCTCGGGGAACATCCCTCATCAGTGAGCATGGGTCCCCCCCAGAGTTGGTCTCATCTGGAGGCAGGAGGGAGGGCTCTTGAATCCTCTGGTTTTGGACTGCCTGTGGGAGGGGCATTGGTTCTCAGAGGCATGGCTCCTGGGGATGGGCGGAGGAAACCCTCTGGGGGAGGCAGCTAGGAGCACCCATCACTTAGCTTGCTGACCTGGTGAAGGCCTCTGGGCTGGTCACCAGCCAAGTCTGATGTATGGAGATCAGGTTTCCTAATAGAGATCCAACCAGTCCATTCTGAAGATCAACCCGGGATTTCTTTGGAAGGAATGATGCTAAAGCTGAAACTCCAGTACTTTGGCCACCTCATGAGAAGAGTTGACTCATTGGAAAAGACTCTGATGCTGGGAGGGATTGGGGGCAGGAGGAGAAGGGGACGACCAAGGATGAGATGGCTGGCTGGCATCACTGACTCGATGGACGTGAGTCTGAGTGAACTCCGAGAGATGGTAATGAACAGGGAGGCCTGGTGTGCTGCGATTCATGGGGTCGCAAAGAGTCGGACACGACTGAGCGACTGAACTGAACTGAACTGAATAGAGGTCTCCGCTCTTGGAGGGTGAAATGAAACCTAATTGTTCCCCAAGTTAATTGCAATGTAAGATCCAAGTATTTGATTTGGAGTGTGTTATTTTTGGGGGGAGGGGTGGTCTCATTGTTGTCGTTTTGTTGCTCAGTCGTGTCTGACTCTTGGCGACCCCATGGACTGCAGCATGCCAGGCTTCCCGGACCTTCATTATTTGCTGGAGCTTGCTCAAACTCATGTCCATTGAGTCGGTGATGCCATCCAACCATCTCATGCTCTGTCATCCCCTTCTCTTCCTGCTTTCAGTCTTTCCCAATATCAGGGTCTTTTCCAATGAGTCAGCTCTTTGCATCACGTGGCCAAAGGATTGGAGCTTCAGCTTCAGCATCAATGAATATTCAGGGTTGATTTCCTTTAGGATGGACTGGTTTGATTTCCTTGTAGTCCAAGGGACTCTCAAGAGTCTTCTCCAATACCACAGTTTGAAGCATCAGTTCTTTGGTGCTCAGCCTTTTTTATTGTCCAGCTCTCACATCCTTACATGACTACTGGAAAAACCATAGCTTTGACTATAGGAAACTTTGTAGGCAAAGTAACATCTCTGCTTTTTAATACGCTGTCTAGGTTTGTCATAGTGCTGTGTGCTAAGCTGCTTCAGTCGTGTCTGACTCTCTATGACCCTGTGGGCTGTAGCCCCGTAGACTCCTTTTTCCATGGGATTCTCCAGGCAGGAATGCTGGTGTGAGTTGCCATGCCCTCCTCTTTGGACTGGTTTGATTTCCTTGTAGTCCAAGGGACTCTCAAGAGTCTTCTCCAATACCACAGTATGAAGCATCAGTTCTTTGGTGCTCAGCCTTTTGTATTGTCCAGCTCTCACATCCTTACATGACTACTGGAAAAACCATAGCTTTGACTATAGGAAACTTTGTAGGCAAAGTAACATCTCTGCTTTTTAATACGCTGTCTAGGTTTGTCATAGTTTTTCTATGGTGGGCTCTACTTCTTTCTATATGATTATATGCTGCCGTCATTTCTGCTTTTTACAGATCACGAGTGCTGTGTGCTAAGCTGCTTCAGTCGTGTCTGACTCTCTATGACCCTGAGGGCTGTAGCCCCGTAGACTCCTTTTTCCATGGGATTCTCCAGGCAGGAATGCTGGTGTGAGTTGCCATGCCCTCCTCTAGGTATCTTCCTGCCTCAGGATTGAACCTGGGTCTCCTGCATCGGTAGGTGGGTTCTTTACCACTAGTGACACCTGGGAAGCCCAGTGTCACTCGAATGTCACCTTTTATGTGGAATCCGGCAAGAATGCATATCTGTTGTCTGTTGCCTGGTAGGCTTTCACACTTATTTCCTGGAATAGGTGGTGCCCTAGTTCAGCCAAATGGGACGGCGCAGTCTTCTGGGACATCCCAGGGGTGTTCAGGGAGACTGTCCCCACGTCTGCATTTGGTTGGCATGCTTGCTTGGCCACCAGCTGTTGTCAGGAACACCGAGGTTACTGTGGATCCTGAACTTGCCTCTGTTCAGTGTTTTGCAGGCTGCGTGTGGGTGTGAAGTCCTTTTGCTCTCTGGAACCAGCCTGGAGGTAGTGGCATTTGGGCAGAGGCTCCCTGAGAGTGCATGTGGACGGACAGGACTGCTGGCGTCACAGAAGCAGGAGAGGAACTTTTCCGAATGAAGAGCGAATACCCTGATGTGCCAGCCCCCCAACCTGGGTGTAAGTGATTAAAAGCGCTGAGGCCTCATGCCCTCCGAGCATAGCGTCTGTTGGTTTTCACTGTAGTCCGTGCTCATCCTGCCTGTGTGTGCTTCACCCACGGTTGGGAGGAAAGTATATCAGGAAAGGCCAGGCTGGGAGAATCTGGGTCCGGACAGTTTGTCCTCTTGTAAGAGTTCAAAGTTCTGCAGCTGTTCGTAGCGTGGCACACAATGTCCTGAACTTCCCCAGGCCACACTGGCTGATCCCACCCCTGGGTCATGCGTGGTCATGCTCGTTGACCAGGCTCTTTGATGCCCGGGGTGCCACTCTCTGGCTGTCCCTGTGCAGGAAAGGATGTGGGGATGCCACTCACTGGCTGAATGTCAGGGCGAGTGTGCATGAGGCCCAGTGGAGCCCAGCCACGGTCCTTCATTTAGTGAATGTGCTCAGTCGCTTCAGTCGTGTCTGCCTCCTCGTGCCCTGTGGACTCGAGCCCGCCAGGCTCCTCTGTCCATGGGATTCTCCAGCAAGAATACTGGAGGGGGTTGCCGTGCCCGCCTCCAGGGTTTCTTCCCGACCCAGGGTTTGAACCCGCGTCTCTTAGGCCTCCTGGATTGGCAAGCAGGTTCCTTCTCACTGGTGCCACCTGGGAAGCCCATAATTAGTGTGTCAGTTCATCAAATTAATTTTCCAGCTATCTAGTAACGAAGACCCCTTATGTGAAAATCCGCTACAGGCTAACGGTGCCCTGGTTCATCTATTTCTAGAAAAACAAAGCGAGGAAAAGGTAATGACCTAATCCCCACTGAACTTTGTGTCTTTCTGATGGTTTAAGAAAGGCTCGGTGCAGAACGCTAACTGTTGCAGATGAAGGTTGCCCTGTTGCTTAGCAGATCATTGCCATTGTCTGTGGAGGTGAGGCTCTTCCAAGGACACAGAGAATTCTTATTTGTTTGCATGAGGAATCGAGAAAGGGTGTGCATCCTTTGGGGGGCCAGGTGAGGGGTGAATTGGAGAAAGTGCTGTTTGCAGCGGTGGTTGTCAATGGTAACAGCTCTGAGGTCCCTTTTATACACATATTTTGTAATTCTCTGTGGTAAGTTACAAAATACAGCTCAAATCCCCTCCATCCATGAACTCTCAGCGTTAGCGATGTGGTGTTGCCGCTCTTCTCATCAAGAAGCTGTGTCTGGGGAACGTCCCTGGTGGTCCAGTGGGTAAGACTCCGAGCTCCCTGTGCAGGGGGGTGTGGGTTTGGTCACTGGTCGGGGAAGATTCCACGTGCTGTGTGGTATGGCCAGAAAAGAGAAAACAAAAAGAGGCTGTGTCTGTAACTGTACCCCTGGCATCCTGGCTACTCTTGTGATTGACCACGACCTTTAGAATGCCAGGGACTTGATGCTGGGTGGCTTCAGAGCCAAGGCTTCAGAAACCTTTGTAGCATCTTCCTTCTCTGTCTTGGAACCAAGTCCCCGTGTCAGGAAGCCTGAGCTCGCCACCTGGAGAGGGTGGAAGGAGAGCGAGGTGCTCGGGCTATGGTCCCAGCCAACTGCCAGACCCGTGGCCATCACACCCAGCCACTCCCGAGCGAATGGGCCAACTAGGCTCAAAGGCAACGTGCACCCTGCCAGCAGTGGTGGTGTGCAGTCACTAAGCCCTGCCGGACTCTCTGCGACCCCAGGCTTCCCAGTGCCACAGCATGTGCTCATTTCACGTGGTAGCAAGGTGCTGCCCAAGATCCTTCAAGCTAGATTTCAACAGTGCGTGAACCGAGAACTTCCAGATGTACAAGCTGGATTTAGAAAAGGCAGAAGAACCAGAGATCTGCCAGTGTGCTGTAGAGCAAAGGGAAGCCGTTCCAGCTGGGTCCTGCCCAAGTGCCAGCCCACAGAATCGTGAGCAAGATATGATTGTCTAAAGTCAGTAAATGTGGGGTAGTTTTTATGTCCCAGTCGAAAACTAATCTTCATTATTTATTTTCTTTGAAAGCCATAGGTTCTATAAACTACTGCACATAAAATTAAAAAGGAAGATGTAACACCTTGAGTGTAATGCAAGAGGAAGATTAGGAAGGTAAATCAGTGATGTGCGAATCTTCAGGGTCGGCTACGCTTGGAGTAGAGAAGCGGTAGAGGGTAGCTGAACTCGCCACAGACGCATCTGTTTCAAGTGCAGGTTGCGACTCTGGGGCTGAGTCACGTAACCCGAGGGCCCACCGTTGTGATGTCATTTTCTGAAATGGTGATCAATTCTTGGCTGAGTTCAGCAAACAAAAAATAATATTTTACCTCTGTTGGCATGGCAGTGAGATTCTTAGCATATTAATTTTACATTGAAACTGCACCCCTCAAGCCCTTTGTGTGTGCATATAATTGTAAAGTGTAGGTTCTAGTTGCATTCTTTTTACTTTAATATTTTTTTGCTTAGAATAATTTTATATTTAAAACATTTTATTAACTTATAATTGATTTACGATGTGTTAATTTCTGCTGTATAGCAAAGTGATTCAGTCTTACATAAGTGAATGGCAACCCACTCCAGTATTCTTCCCTGGGGAATTCCATGGACAGAGGAACCTGGTGGGCTGTAGTCCATGGGGGTCACAAAAAGTTGAACACAACTGAGTGACTAACACATGTGTGTATATATATTCTTTTTCATGAGCTTTCCAGGTGACTCATTTCAGTTCAGTCACTTAGTTGTGTCCAACTCTTTGCCATCCCATGGACTACAGCACCCCAGGCTTCCCTGTTCACCAACTCCCAGCGCTTGCTCAAACTCACGGTCATTGAGTAAGTGACGCCATCCAATCATCTCATCCTCTGTTACCCCCTTCTCCTCCTACCTTCAGTCTTTCTCCAGGGAAAGAGTCATTCTTCACATCAGTGGCCAAAGTACTGAAGCATCAGCTTCAGCATCAGTCCTTCCAATGAATATTCAGGACTGATTTCCTTTAGGAAATAGGCTGGTTTAATCTCTTTGCTGTCCAAGGGACCCTCAAGAGTCTTTTCCAACACCACATTTCAAAAGCATCAGTTTTTCAGTGCTCAAGTTTCTTTATGGTCCAACTCTTACATCCATACATGACTACTGAAAAAAACCATAGCTTTGACTAGATGGACCTTTGTAGGCAAAGTAATGTCTCTGCTTTTTAATATGCTGTCTAAGTTTGTCATAACTCTTCTTTCAAGGAGCAAGCGTCTTTTAATTTCATGGCTGCAGTCACCATCTGCAGTAATTTTGGAGCCCAAGAAAATGAAGTCTGTCACTGTCTCCATTGTTTCCCCATCTATTTGCCATGAAGCAATGGGACCGAATGCCATGATCTTAGTTTTCTGAATGTTGAGTGGTAAAGAATCTGCCTGCCAGTGCAGCAGACACAGGAGATACAGGTTCAATTCTTGGGTCGAGAAGATCTCAGAGGGAGGGCATGGCAGTGCACTGCAGTATTCTTGCCTGGAGAATTCCATGGACAGAGGAACCTGATGGGCTGTAGTCCATGGGGTCGGAGAGAGTTGGACATGACAGAGCACGGAGGCAGAAATTCTTTTTTATATTCTTTTCTATTATGGTTTATTACAGGACATTGTATATAGTTCACTGACCTCATTGATTATCATTCTGTGTATGCTAGCTTGCACCGGCTGATCCTAAACTCTCCATCCATCCCTCCGCTATGTCCCCTCCCTCTTGGCAACCCCAATTCTGTTCTTTGTGTCTGTGAATCTTTCTGTTTCATATCTATGCTCCTTTGTGCTTTATTTTGGACTCCATATATCTTTGGAGGGAATGATGCTAAAGCTGAAACTCCAGTACTTTGGCCACCTCATGCGAAGAGTTGACTCATTGGAAAAGACTCTGATGCTGGGAGGGATTGGGGGCAGGAGGAGAAGGGGATGACAGAGGATGAGATGGCTGGATGGCATCACTGACTCAATGGACATGAATCTGAGTGAACTCTGGGAGTTGATGATGGACAAGGAGGCCTGGCGTGCTGCGATTCATGGGGTCGCAAAGAGTCGGACACGACTGAGTGACTGAACTGAACTGAACTGATATATGTGATATCATGGTACTTGTCTTTCTCTGTCTGACTTACTCCACTTAGTATGATAACCTCTAGATCCACCCATGGTTGCTACAAATGGTATTATTTCAGTCTTTTTTCTATGGCTGAGTAGCATTCCATTATAAGTATATACACCATATATATACCACATTGTCTTTATCCAGTCATCTGTTGATGGACATTTGGCTTGTTTTCATGTCTTGGCTATTGTAAATAGTTCCGCTATGAACATAGGGGTACATAGGTATCAAATTATAGTTTTGCCTGGGTATATGTCTAGTTATATTCTAGAGTCAGATAAACACATTCAGAAGCTGAAAGAATTCATTGCCAATAGACCTGCATCATTAAAAAGGTTACAAAAAGTCCTTTAGGCAAAAGAATATTGATACCATGCAGAAATATGGATTACATATGGGAATGTATAGCACTGGAAATGCTAGCCACATGGGCAAATATTTAAGATAATTTTCTTATTATTTAGATCTTTCTGAAAGATGGCTGACTTTTAAAAATAATAATGTAGTGTGAGTTTTATGACACGTAAAAATAATGTGAATGACAATAGCGGCATAAAGGTCCGAAGGGGAAGGGGAAGGAGATGGCTGCCCACTCCAGCGTCCTCGGCTGCAGAATCCCATGGACAGAGGAGCCTGGCGGGCTACAGTCCACGGGGTCACAAAGAGTTGGACACGACTGAGAGACTAACACAAGAGGGGAAAATGGAAGTTTATTATTTTAAAGTTCATTTTCTCTCTACAGTCATATAATGGGTGCTGAAGGTAGATAGCGATTAAGTAAAAAATGTGTACTGAGTCCCAAAGCCATTGCTAAATAGCAAAATAAAGACATAAGCTAACAAAAGAGATAAAATAGAGTTACAAAAATACAATTAATTCAAAATGAGAGGAAAAAGAACAAAAAAGAAATGAAATGAATAGAACACAAGTTTATAGATTTAAACTAGCTATACCAATAATCACACAAAATGTAAAGACAGTGTCCCAATTAAAAGGTAGAGATTGTTAAATTGGATTGAAAAAGCCCAATACTGTGTGTTACCTACACAAAATAAAACAAAATTGGACCATAAAGAAGGCTGAACATTGAAGAATGGATGCTTTTGAATTGTGGTGCTGGGGAAGACTTGAGAGTCCCTTGGACTGCAAGGAGATCAAACCAGTCAATCCTAAAGGAAATCAACCCTGAATATTCATTGGAAGGACTCATGCTGAAGCTGAAGCTCCAATACTTTGGCCACCTGATGCGAAAAGCCGACTCATTGGAAAAGACTCTGATGCTAGGGAAGATTGAGGGCAAAAGGAGACGAGGGCGGCAGAGGATGAGGTGGTTGGATGGCATCACCAACTCAATGGGCGTGAATTTGACCAAACTCCAGGAGATAGTGAAGGACAGGGAAGTCTGGCATGCTGCAGTCCATGGGGTCCCAAAGAGTCAGACACGACTTAGCGATTGAGCACGAACACCTTAAATACGAAGACACAGAGAGGGGGGAAAAGATTTACCATGATAATAATGATAAAAAAATCATAGTGGCTATGTTAATATCAGATAAAGTACATTTCAGAGTAAAGAATACTACCCCGTATAAAGAAGGTCATTTCACAGTGATATTGAAGTCAGTTCAGCAAAAGGTACCTAATAACAGAACTTCAAATGAAGCAACGTCTGATAGACCCACATGGAGAAACAGAAAACCCATGATTATGGTCAAGGATTTCAATATACCTCTCTCAATAATTGATAAGACCTGGACAACTTGACCTCATTGACATTTATAGAACATTCCATCTCACAAGGCAAGAATGCACATTGTTTGAATTGGATGTCTTTACCAAGGTAGATGGTGTTCTGGGCCACAAACAAGTCTCAATAAATTAAAGAAGTTTCAAGTTAGTGAAGAGTGTTAGAAATCAACGACAGAAAGACACCTGGGTAATGCCCACATATTTGGAAGCTAAATAGCACACTTGTGAATAACCCGTGAGCCAAAGGAAAAATCAAAATGGAACTTAAGAAAATATTCTGCACTGAAGTAAAGTGAAAGCAATACACATCAGAATTTGCAGGAACACTGTTAATCAAATAGTAGAGGGGAAACATTGCGTGAAACCCCCTATATTGGGGAAGAAGGAAGGTCTCAAGCCAGTGACCTCAGTTCTTGGCTTAAGAGTCATGAAAAGGAAGAGTGAAATTAAATAGAAAGAAGGAAATTAAAAAGAATGGAAATCAGTTAAAAAAATAAAGGCCTCTGAAAGACAATAGAAAGAATCAGTGAAACCAAAGGCTAATTCTTTGTTGTTCAGTTGCTGAGTCATATCTGACTCTTTGTGACCCCGTGGACTGCAGCACCTCAGGCTTGCCTGACCTTCTCTGTCTCCAGAGCTTGCGGGAACTCATGCCCATTGAGCGTGAGGCTATCTAACCATCTCATCCCCTGCCGCCCCCTTCTCCTTTTGCCTTCAATCTGTTCCCAGCATTCTTTGAATAGATCAGTAAAGCTGATGAGTTACTATGCAGACTGCTGAGTCAAGAAAGAGAGAAGACACAAATAACCTACATCGGAAATAAGTGAGGTGAGGGACTTCCCTGTTGGTCCACTGGCTAAGACTCTGTGCTCTCAATGCAGGGGGCCTGGGTTCAATCCCTGGTCAGGGAACTAGGTCTGGATTGCCGAAACTAGAAGATCGCATGTGCCACAAGGTAAGTCGCAGGTACTGAGTGCCACAACTGAGACTCGGTGCAGCCAAATTCATTAAAAATATTAAAAAATAAATAAGCGAGATGACATCACTACAGATTGTGCAGTCACTTGAAATATAAGGGACTAATATGAAAAACTTTACACCAATAGATTTGCAAATGGATGAAATAAATAATCCGAAAGACCCTCCAAGTACCAATATTCACTAATTAATTAAATAACCCTATAATCTATTATTGGTCTTCCCCAGTGACCCAGCGGAAAAGAACTCACCTGCCAATGCAGGAGGCATAAGAGATACGGGTTTGATCCCTGGGTGGGGAAGATCCCCTGGAGGACAGCATGGCAACCCGCTCTGGTATGCTTGCCTAGAGAATTCCATGGACAGAGGAGCCTGGTGGGCTATAGTCCATGGGGTTGCAAAGAGTCGGACATAATTGAAGTGACTTAGCATGCGGAGAAGGCAATGGCACCCCACTCCAGTACTCTTGCCTGGAAAATCCCATGGACAGAGGAGCCTGGTGGGCTGCAGTCCATGGGGTCGCAAAGTGTTGGACATGACTGAGCGACTTCACTTTCACTTTCATGCATTGGAGAAGGAAATGGCAACCCACTCCAGGGTTCTTGACTGGAGAATCCCAGGGACAGGGGAGCCTGGTGGACTGCCGTCTATGGCGTCACACAGAGTCGGACACGACTGGAGTGACTTAGCAGCAGCAGCAGCAGCAGCATGCATGATCTGTTTTTATAGAAAATGAATTTGTAGTTAAATATCTTTTCACGAAGAAAATGTTAAGCTGAAATGGCTTTACTGGTAAATTTTACCAAACATTTAAAGAAGAAATAATACCAGTTTTACCCATTTAAATTTTTTTTTTTTTGGTGACCCCATGGACTCTAGCCCACCAGCCTCCTCTGTCCATGGAGTTTTCCAGGCAAGAATATTGGGGTGGGTTGCCATGCCCTCCTCACACATTGTGACTACCATGTGTTTTATCCCAGGAATATATTGTTTAATTTAAATATTAGAAAACCAATCAATGTAATACATTATTTTAACAAAATAAGAAAGAAAACACATATGATCATTTCAATAGAGGCCCTCTTCATCTCTTTTCAAAAAGTGTTTAACAAAGTTCAATATCCATTTTTAATAAAAATTCTCAGCAATCTGGGAATTGAAGGGATTTCCCCAGTGTTATACAGCTGGTGGTGGTTTAGTTGCTAAGTCATGTCTGACTCTTGTGACTCTGCGGACTGTAGCCCACCAGGCTTCTCTGTCCACGGAATTCTCCAGGCAGGAATACTGGAGAGGGTTGCCTTTCCTTCTCCAGGGGATCTTTCTGACCCTGGGATCAAACCGGGTCTCCTGTATTGCAGGCAGATTCTTTATCATATTAGCCATCAGGAAAGCTTCCGTTCATCTGTGAATTCTCCCAAAATTGCCTTGTGGATTAAACAGAGGTTCTTTTGTAGCACTTGACACATGGATTCTAAGATTCTTATGAAATGTAAAGGACCTAGACTAACCAGAACAACTTTGGTAATGAAGATAAACATTATTTGATTTCAAGATAATAAAATGACAGCTATGAAGATAGTGCAGTATTGGCTTAAAAACAGACAAATACACCAGTGGAACTGCATAAAGTTCAGAAATAAACCCACGCATACATGGAAAACTCCATGGAGGGTCACAGGCCTGTTAGTGATGAAGGGATAATCTTTTCCACATATGGTGCAGGACTTTGGTACAAACATGTATGAAAAATTAACTCAAAGTGCATCCTGACCCTAATCAAAACCAGAGCTGTAGAATTTGTAGACAAAAAGTAGGAGAAGACTTTTGTCACCTTGAATTAGACGAAGATTTCTTAGATCCAACAACAAAAGCATGATCTGTCAAAGACAAATGGAAAAATTGGATTTTGTCAAAATTAAACACTTCTGCTCTTCCAAAGATGTTTTTTAGGAGACTGAGAAAGCTGGAGAAAGTATTTGTAAATTATCTATCTGATAAAAGAAGTATCCAGAACATGTAGAGAACTTTAAAATTCAGTGATTAGAAAACAATCTGTCAGAATGGCCATTGTTAAATAGTCTATAAATAACAGATGCTGGATAGGATGTAAAGAAAAGGGAACCTTCCTGCACTGTTGGTGGAAATGTAAATTGTGGCTACTGTGGAAAACAGTATGGAAGGTCCTCATAAAACTGAAAATAGTGTTGACATGTGATCCAGCAATCCCACTCCTGGGCGTATATCTGGACAAAACTATGATTCAAAAAGGTACATGCACCTTTATGTTCATAGGAGATGTGGTACATGTATGCAATGGAATATTCAGTTCAGTTCAGTCGCTCAGTTGTGTCTGACTCTTTGTGACCCCATGAATCGCAGCACGCCAGGCCTCCCTGTCCATGACCAATTCCCAGAGTTCACTCAAACTCATGTCCATTGAGTCGGTGATGCCATCCAGCCATCTCATCCTCTGTCGTCCCCTTCTCCTCCTGCCCCCAATCCCTCCCAGCATCACAGTCTTTTCCAATGAGTCAACTCTTCACATGAGGTAGCCAAAGTACTGGGGTTTCAGCTTTAGCATCGCTCCTCCCAAGGAGTACCAGGGCTGATCTCCTTTAGAATGGACTGGTTGGATCTCCTTGCAGTCCAAGGGACTCTCAAGAGTCTTCTCCAACACCACAGTTCAAAAACATCAGTTCTTCTGCACTCAGCTTTCTTCACAGTCCAACTCTCACATCCATACGTGACCACTGGAAAAACCATAGCCTTGACTAGACAGACCTTTGTTGGCAAAGTAATGTCTCTGGTTTTCAATATGCTATCTAGGTTGGTCATAACTTTCCTTCCAAGGAGTAAGCGTCTTTTAATTTCATGGTTGCAGTCACCATCTGCAGTGATTTTGGAGCCCCCCCCCAAGTAAAGTCTGACACTGTTTCCACTGTTTCCCCATCTATTTCCCATGAAGTGATGGGACCGGATGCCGTGATCTCTGTTTTCTGAATGCATTACTCAGTCATAAAAAAGAGTGAAATAACAACACTTGCAGCAATACGGATGGCCCTGGAGATGACCATGCTAAGTGAAGTCGGAAAGAGAAAGATAATACCACGTGATATCACTTATATGCAGAGTCTAAAATATGATGCAAATGAACTTATCTACAAACACAGAAATGGACATGCAGACCTGGAGCACAGACGGTGGCTGCCAGGAGGGCAGAGGGTGGGCTGGGAGTCTGGGATTAGCAGATACAGACTGTTACGTATAGAATGGGTGAACAACAGGTCCTACTGTATAGCACAGGGAACTATATTCAATATCCTGAGATAAACCATAGTGGAAAAGAATATTAAAAAGAATATAGATACATGTAAAACTGAATCAGCTATGCTTCAGTAAAGTTAAAAAAAAAATCAAATAACCTAATTAAAAATTAGGCAGACACAGGAACAGATACTTCACTAAAGAAGATATGTGGATAGCAAATGAGGGCATGAAAAGGTGCTCAACATCATTAGTCATTAGGGAACTATGAATCGAAAGAACAGTGAGGGCTTCCCGGTGGCTCAAGGGTAAAGCGTCTGCCTGCCAAAGCCAGAGACACATATGCAATCCCTGATCCAGGAAGATGGCACATGCTGCGGAGCAGCTGAGCCCGTGCGCCACCGCGCCTGAGCCTGTGCTCTGGAGCCTGGGAGCCGTAGCTTCTGCGACTGCAGAAGCCCCTGCGCCTCGAACCTCTGCTCTACAGCAAGGGAAGCCGTTGCAGCTCAGGCGTGGCCCCTGACTGCCACGGCTAGAGAAGGGCCGCACAGGGACGAAGGCCTAGTACAGCCCCAGATAAAACCCCAGTGAGCTATCACTACACACCTGCTAAGATGCAAAAAGTAAGACTGACCGTAGGAAGTGTTGGCCAGGAGGTGGACCGTCTAGACCTCTTCATACACTGCAAGTGGGAAATGCAAAATGAGGAGGACACTCGGGAAAGCAAACAGTTTGATAGCCATTCCGCTCCACCCAAAAGAAAAGGCACGTGTATGGACGTATGTCCATACAAAGCCTTGTACGCAAATATTCATAGCAGCTTTATTCGTGATTTGCCTGTGTACAGAAGCGTCTCTTCTTGGCGCAATGGATGGACTCGGGTATATCCATACCGTGCAGTACTACTCATCAGTAAACAGAAATGGACTGTTAAGACGCACTGCAGCACAGATGAGTTTCAGATTAATTACTGAGTGGAAGAAGCCAGGCGGAGTACCTATAGCATGAGTTCATGTACATGAAGTTCTAGAAAATACAAACTAATCTACAGCAGCAGAAAGCAGATTAGAGGTTGCCTAAAGATGGTGGGAGAGAGGGGGACACAGGCGTTGCATAGGGACCAAAGGAAACTTTGGGGGGGGTGATGAATATTTTTATTATCTTTTTTTGTGGTGCTGGTTTCACAGGGGTGTGTGTGTGTGTATGTCAAATTGTGCAGTTTATTGTGCGTCTATTTTATATCAATAGGATTGTTAAAAATTCAAATAGCTCCTCCCAGGCAACATTGTTTGCAAAATTGTCCCCCCTTTCCACAACATCCCCCCAGACTTTCCCTGCGAACTTTGGTTGAGAGTGTAGAAATCGTTGCTGGTTTACTTATCCTGTGTGCTCAGCATAGCTGCCGCATCCTAAGAGACATTATCCTCCCCGAGTCTCATGCTATAGTGTGAATTTATTCTCCATCCCAGGGGCAGCCAGGTTATTGTTAAAACCTCAAGCAATATCATTGTTGTTGCTGTTGTTTTACTCCCCAATTAAAGATGATATCTAGTGCTGTTCCTTTTGTTTTATTTATGCCAATCCAAACCCAACCTATCATTTAAGGATCTTCGCTTTCCTGCCCACAAGTTTTTAGCATCTCCATAAACTCGGTGAGTTTTCTAGGTCTGGTTCAGTTTAGCAAACAGTTAGTAAGCCCCGCGAGACAAGAGTCTCCTTAAGACAAGAGTAGTGTCTTTGTGCTTCCAGGGTCTAGCTTCATAAATGCTGAGTTATTTTAGCACGCTGCGTACTGTATTATATTATTTGTTAATGATTTTGTGTCTTCACTCTCTCTCCTTTGCTATATTCTTGCCTCTAGCGCAGACTCAACACAGAGGAAATGACTAATTCTTGGAGATCAAACACTTTGGGGGAAGGCATAGAGAGCCCATGAACAGCGAATCAGTAGCCTTGTGACTTTCCTCCGTTTGTCAGAACCCACTTATTAAGTATGAAAGCCTTAATCATGTGCTTGGCTGGACAGAACCATTTCCTCTTGTAAAAAAGAGAATGAAAAAGGTAATGTCTAGGCCTGTATGCTGCAGTCGCTTCATTCCTCAAACATCTGTGGTTTCTTTTGGCCGTGGTATGACGTGGTTTAAATAATACTGACTAATTAGTTTACCTACAAAGCATGACACTAATAGGTACTGGGAGAGGAGGGCGCGGATTTGTTTACGTAGCCCTAAGCACTCCGGAGAAGGCAATGGCATCCCACTCCAATACTCTTGCCTGGAAAATCCCATGGACGGAGGAGCCTGGTAGGTTCCAGTCCATGGGGTCGCTAAGAATCGGGCACGACTGAGTGACTTCACTTTCCCTTTTCACTTTCATGCACTAGAGAAGGAAATGGCAACCCACTCCAGTGTTCTTGCCTGGAGAATCCCAGGGATGGGGGAGCCTAGTGGGCTGCCGTCTATGGGGTCGCACAGAGTCGGACACGACTGAAGCGACTTAGCAGCAGCAGCAGCAAGAGCTCCAGTCTTACAGAGTATTTGTTTTTATGGCAGAATCAGAACCACTAAGATTAGACTGACTTAGATTTATTTACCAAACTCACAAATATTAGATAGAACCAGAGAGAACTGAGATAGCTTTAGGACACAGAAAAAGAAGAACAATTGTATCTAACTTGTGATGGTGTTATGCGACTGTTAGACTCAAAGCAAGATGCATTCTGACAGCAAGATGCAACCCTTCAGGGGGTTTGGATGAATTCATGAATGATCCTTCCATAGCTGACTTTTAGGGAAGTTGAAGGTTGTTTGGTGGAGAGACTCATGTCTGGGACGGCAGTGATACTGTTAAGAGACCAATTGCTGGGATGGAGAGAGCATGGCTTAGTACATTAGTTATTTATAAATTAAATGGATTCCCCAACTTCTGATTATACACAAAATTCATCCTTTCATAGTAAAGTGAAAAAAATGCTCAAAGCTATAAAGGAAGAGGTAACATTTATTCTCATTACTCAGTGACGATCACTGTCTCCATGCTCTTTTTTGTTAAGTGTACATTAATTTTTTTTAGTATGTTATTATGAAAATTTCAAATGTATGGCCAACTTTTTCAGGCACACCCACACCTAGATTATGTTATTAACATTTTCCTATACTGGCTTTAACATATATTTATCCATTTACTTATTCCTCTCTCCCATCAATCCATCTTGTTTCACTGATGTTTCAGCAGTTTAGCATGCAAAATATCTTGAGTTCAGTCTGTGTTTGCCTTTGATGTAAAAGCCGCAAATCTTAACTGTTTGTTCCCTGAGTGTGGTGGGTATACACTGAGGTGACCCCTGATGATACTCACCTGGTGTTCACACTCGGCATAAGCCCCTGTAATTTGCTTATTTGTTGTTGTTGCTCAGTTGTGTCTGACTCTTTTTGACCCCATGGGCTGCAGCACGCCAGGCTTCCCTGTCCTTCACCATCTCCCAGAGTTTGGTCAAACTCATGTCCATTGGATTGCTGATGCCATCCAACCACCTCATCCTCTGTCGTCCCCTTCTCCTCCTGCCTTCAATCCTTCCCAGCATCAGGGTCTTTTCTGATGAGTTGGCTCTTCATGTCAGGTGGCCAAAGTATTGGCGCTTCAGCTTCAGCATCAGTCCTTCCAATGAATATTCAGGACTGATTTCCTTTAGGATGGACTGGATGGATCTCCTTGCAGTCCAAGGGACTCTCAAGAGCCTTTTCCTACACCACAGTTCAAAAGCATCAGTTCTTTGGTGCTCAGCTTTCTTTATAGTCCAATTCTCATGAGTACTGGAAAGAGCATAGCTTTGACTAGGACCTTTGTCGGCAAAGTGATGTCTCTGCTTTTTAATATGCTGTCTAGGTTTGTCATAGTTTTTCTTGCAAGGAGCAAGTGTCTTTTAATTTCATTGCTGCAGTCATCATCTACAGTGACTTTGGAGCACAAGAAAATAGTCTGTCACTATTTCCACTGTTTGCCCATCTATTTGCCATGAAGGACAGGCTCCCCGGTCCTTCACTATCTCCTAGAGTTTGCTCAGATTCATTTTGCTGAGTCAGTGATGCTGTCTGACCATCTAGTCCTCTGTGCCCCCTTCTCCTCCTGTCTTCAGTCTTTCCCAGCATCAGGGTCTTTTCCAGTGAGTAAGTTCTTCACATCAGGTGGCCAAAGTATTGGAGCTTCAGCTTCAGCATCAGTCCTTTCAATGAAGTGATGGGACTGGATGCCATGATCTTAGTTTTCTAATGCTGAGTTTTAAGCCAGCTTTAAGCTGTTTATATCCAGTGGTAAGTGACAAAGATGTTAAGATGTCACTCCTGTGGTTATGTTATATGATATGATCTTAGACTCCTTATTTCTAGTAGTCTGGACCTAGAGACTTATTGTGGGATCAGTGAAGTAAGTGATCATATTGGAGAAGCTCAAGCAACAAGGAACTGTGTGTGGCATCTAGGATCTGAGAGCCAGCAAAAAGCTTGGGTCCTCAGCCACACAGCAAGGAAATAATTCTGGAACAACTGTGAGAGTGAACTTAGAAGCAGATTCTTCCCTTGTTGAACCTCCAGATGAAAACAACAGTCCTGTAGGACCCTGAACAGAGGACTCAGCTAAGACACGCCCAGACTTCTGACCTACAGAAACTATGAGATAATTCATGTGTGTTGTTTTAAGTGGCCGAGTTTGTTGGGATTTGTTTGGAGCAACGAAATGAATGCAGGTATTATTACCTGGAGGTGGGGTGCTGTTGTAACAAATACCTAAAAATGTGCATTGGTTTTGGAACTCAGCAGCTGGCAGAGGAGCCTGAGAGAGAAACCCAAGTCTTCCCGAAAAGACTGTTAATAGTAGAAGTCTGGGCTTTAGGGATGCTGCTGGTGAGAGCTCACAAGGAAGTGGGAAATGTGTTTCTGGAAACTGGAGGAAGGGAGAGTCCTTGGCCTGGAGGGGCAGAGTTAAGCGCTGTCTCCTGTGCTGAGTGGAAAGCTAACTTGTAGATGATGAACTCGGTTGTGCAGCTAAGGACAGTCCCGCGCGGAGAACTGAAGGCATTCTCTAGTTTGTTCTGGGTGCTTATGGTAAGATGTGAGAGGAGAGGGATTAACTGATAGGAGAACTGTTAGACAAGAAGGAAGCAGGACTGGGTGACTTTTGAAAACCCTGAGCTTCTCCAGAGGACAATAGGAGCTCAGATTAAGGCAGTGTGATCTGGAGAGAAATCTGAGGTTGTGATTGCATAACCTTTGGCTAAAACTCAGATAATCCAGTCCAGTGAAGGGATTTTTGAAAAGAATATGCCTCACAGATCCTCTCCGCCAAACCAGAGGATGTCTAGAAGGGGTAAGCTCACTGGCCCTCAGCGTCTCCATCTTCCTGGCAGAGAGAGGCAGAGACTCTTCCCATGAGCATGATGCAGTAAGTGGCCATGTTGGAGAATCCGCATGACAAGGGGCCAGGAGCACCCTAGGGGCTGTGAAGGCGGTCTCCAGGTGAAAGCCAGGAAAAGCTGGGGCCCTTGGGCTGTTGAATTCTGGCCATGACCCTGATGAGCTTGGAAGGAGGTTCCCAGTTGGACTTTCAGATGAGAATACAGCCTGGCTGTCACACTGCAGCCTCGTGAGATCCTGAGAAGAGAACCCTGTCGAGTCTCACGTGGACTTCTAACGAAAACTATGAGATCACACACGTGTGGTTTTAATCCTCTAGCTTGTGGTCATTTCTTATGACTCAGTAGAAAACAAATACACTGAGTTTTGACAAGGTCATACTCTGTAATTCAAACTTCCACCCAGATAGGGAACATTACCATCACCCTAGAAAATTTCCACATTCAATATCCTAGTCAGTCCCCAACCTCAAGCTACTCCCCTCCCAGGCAAAAACTCTTGTGATGCTTTTTATACTACAGATTAATTTTGTCTGTCCTGCAGTTTCATGTAAATAGAGTCCTACTGTGTAGTCTCTTCTTTGTTTGACTTCTTTCTCTCAACATAATGTTAATTTTTTTTGCAATTTATCCTGCATTGTTGTGTGGGTCAGTGGTTGTTCCTTTTTGTGGCTGCATATTATTCTGTTCTGTGACTATATCACAGTTTTTTTAACCATGTTTCTTTTGATGGACACAGGGGCAGTTGCTGGCTTTAGGTGATTATGCTGTAAACACTTTTTGAATAATTTTCTTTTTGTGAATGAATATGTTTCTGTTTCCCTTGCGTAAATACCCAGTTGTGAAATTACTAAGTCATAGGATAGGCATATGATTAGTCTTCTAAGACACTTTGAGGTCTTTTTCCCAAATGGCTGTCTCATTGCTCATTCACAACATGTATGAGAACTCGCGTAGCCTTGCACCCTCAACAGCACTTGGCGTTTTCATTCTTTTTAATTTTCACTATTCTAAGAGACGTGTAGTGCTTTCTCATTGCGGTTTTAACTTATGTTTTCCTGGTTTCTAATAACGTTGCATATTTTTTCTTATGCCTTTTAGACATCAAATCTCCTTTTGAAAGGTCTCTGTTTAAATCACTTGCCCGCCTGCTCCCGTTTTGAGGAGAGGAGTTGTTTGTGCTTTTATTATATTTGCTGAGTTGCTGTTGTTCAGCTGCTAAGTCATATCCGACTCTTTGTGACCCCGTGAATTGCAGCACGCCAGGCTCCCCTGTCCTTCACTGTCTCCTAGAGTTTGCTCAAATTCATATCCACTGAGTCAGTGATGCTGTCTGACCATCTCGTCCTCTGTGCCCCCTTCTCCTTTTGCCTTCAGTCTTTCCCGGCATCAGGGTCTTTTCCAGTGAGTCAGTTCTTCACGTCAGGTGGCCAAAGTATTGAAGCTTCAGCGTCAGTCCTTTCAGTGAATATTCAGAGTTTTATTTCCTTTTGGATTGACTGGTTTGATCTCCTTGCTGTCCAAGGGACTCTCAGTCTTCTCCAGCAGCACAGTTCAAAAACATCAATTTTTTGGCACTCAGCCTTCTTTATGGGCCAACTCTCACGTTCATACCTGATTGCTGGAAGCACCATAGGTTTTTCTATATGGACCTTTGTTAGCAAAGTGATATCTCTACTTTTGAATGTGCTGTCTCGTTTTGTCAGCTTTTCTTCCAAGGGGCAAGCGTCTTTTAATTTTATGCCTACAGTCACCACCCGCAGTGATTTGGGAGCCCAAGAAAATAAAACTTGTCACTGTTTCCACTTTTTCCTCTTATATTTGCCATGAAGTAATGGGACCGGATGCCATGATCTTAGTCTTTGGAACGTTGAGTTTTAAGCCAGGTTTTTCACTCTCCTCTTTTACGCTTGTTGAGAGGCTCTTTACTTTCTGCCAATACCACTCTAAGTGGTATCCAAGTGCATGTCTGAGGTTGGTGATATTTCTGCTGGCAGTGCTGAGTCATAGGTATTCTCTACATACTCTGGATATAGTCCTGTGTATGACGTTTGTTTTGCACATATTGTCTCTCATGTGGTAGCTTGGTTATTGATACCTTTTGATGATCAGTTCAGTTCAGTTCAGTCGCTCAGTCATGTCCGACTCTTTGCGACCCCATGAATCGCAGCACGCCAGGCCTCCCTGTCCATCACCATCTCCTGGAGTTCACTCAGACTCACGTCCATCAAGTCAGTGATGCCATCAGCCATCTCATCCTCTGTCGTCCCCTTCTCCTTCTGCCCTCAGTCTTTCCAGCATCAGGGTCTTTTCCAATGAGTCAGCTCTTCGCATCAGGTGGCCAAAGTATTAGAATTTCAGCTTCAACATCAGTCCTTACAATGAACACCCAGGACTGATCTCCTTCAGAATGAACTGGTTGGATCTCCTTGCAGTCCAAGGGACTCTCAAGAGTCTTCTCCAACACCACAGTTCAAAAGCATCAATTCCTCAGCAATCAGCTTTCTTCACAGTCCAACTCTCACATCCATACATGACCACTGGAAAAACCATAGCCTTGACTAGACAGACCTTTGTTGGCAAAGTAATGTCTCTACTTTTTAATATGCTGTCTAGCTTGGTCATAACTTTGCTTTCAAGGAGTAAGCATCTTTTAATTTCATTGCTGCAATCACCATCTGCAGTGATTTTGGAGCTCAGAAATATAAAGTCAGCCACTGTTTCCACTGTTTCCCCATCTATTTGCCACAAGGTGATGGGACCAGATGCCATGATCTTCGTTTTCTGAATGTTGTGCTTTAAGCCAACTTTTTCCATGCTCCTCTTTCATTTTCAAGAGGCTCTTTAGTTCTTCTTCACTTTCTGCCATAAAGGTGGTGTCATCTGCATATCTGAGGTTATTGATATTTCTCCTGGCAATCTTGATTCCAGCTTGTGCTTCCTCCAGCCCAGCGTTTCTCATGATGTACTCTGCATATAAGTTAAATAAGCAGGGTGACAATATACAGCCTTGACATACTCCTTTTCCTATTTGGAACCAGTCTGTTGTTCCATGCCCAGTTCTAACTGTTGCTTCCTGACCTGTATACAGGTTTCTCAAGAGGCAGGTCAGGTGGTCTGGTATTCCATCTCTTTCAGAATTTTCCACAGTTTATTGTGATCCACACAGTCAAAGGTTTTTTTTTTTTTTTTACAAAAATCTTTGCTTATCCTTAAGCTATGAGCATATTCTCCTGTGTTTTTCTATGCAAGTACCACAATTTCTGGATTACTATAGTCAAAACTGTATATTGTCACCCTGCTTATTTAACTTATATGCAGAGTACATCATGGGAAATGCTGGACCAGAAGAAACACAAGCTGGGATCAAGATTTCTGGGAGAAATATCAACAACCTCAGTTATGCAGATGATACCACTCTAATGGCAGAAAGTGAAGAGGAACTAAAGAGCCTCTTGATGATGGTAAAAACAAGACTGAAAACGTGTACACCCATGAGTGATTCATGTGAGTGTATGGCAAAAGCCACCACAATATTGTAAAGTAATTAGCCTTCAATTAAAATAAATTAAAAACAAACAAAAAACCCTCAGCATTCAAAAAACTAAGATTATGGCATCTGGTCCCATCATCATAGCAAACAGAGGGGGAAAAGTGGAAACAGGGACAGATTTCACTTTCTTGGGCTCCAAAATTGCTGAGGATGATAACTGAAGCCATGAAATTAAGACGCTTGCTCCTTGGAAGAAAAGCTATGACCAACCTAGACAGCATATTCAAAAACAGAGACATCACTTTGCCAACAAAGGTCCATATAATCAAAGCTATGGTGTTTCCAGGGGTCATGTATGGATGTGAGGGTTGGACATGAAGGCTGAGTGCCAAAGAATTGATGCTTTTGAACTGTGGTGTTGGAGAAGACTCTTGAGAGGCCCTGGGACAGAGAGAAGATCAAACCAGTCAATCCTAAAGGAAATCAGCACTGAATATTCATTGGAAAGACTGATGTTGAAGCTGAAGCTCCAATACTTTGACCACCTAATGTGAAAACTCAACTCATTGGAAAAGACCCTGATGCTGGGAAAGACTGAGGCAGGGAAGGGGTCAACAGAGAGTGAGATGATTGGATGGCATTAGTGACCCAATGGACATGAGTTGGAGCACACTTTGGGAGATAATGAGGGACAGGGAAGTCTGGTGTGCTGCAGTTTTTGAGGTTGCAAGGAGTCAGACACGAGTTAGAGACTGAAAAACAAATATTGGAGTGCATAGCTGTCTCTTCTTCAGGGGATCTTCCTAACCCAGGTCAAACCCAGGTCTTTGGCATTGCAGGCAGATTCTTTACCATCTGAGCCACCAGGGAAGCCCAAGAATACTGAAGTGGGTAACCTATCCCTTCTCCAGGGGATCTTCCCCACCCAGGGATGGATCTGGGGGTCTCCTGTGTTACAGGGGGATTCTTTACCACCTGAGCTACCAGGGAAACTCGAACAACAGAAAGTTTATTGTAAGTTTTGAAGTCAGGTAATATAATTCAGTTGCTCAGTTGTGTCCACCTCTTTGTGACCCCATGGACTGCAGCATGCCAGACTTCCCTGTCCCTCACCAATATAAGTCCTCTAATTTCTTAAAGGTAATTTCAAGCTTGCTTTGGATATTCAGTGCTGTCCAGCAGAACTTTATGCAGTGATTTAAATATATACCTGCACTATTGAAGAAAAGTAACCATGAATCACATGTGAGCATTCAGACCTTGAGATGTGGTTAGAGCAACTGAAGAACTCAATTTTTAATTTTATTTGATTTTAATTAATATAAATTTAAGTAGCCATGTGTGGTTAGTAACCACCATAATGTACAATGCAGTTGAACGTCCCTGTATTTCCAAATACACTTTAGAATAAACTAAAGTGGCTCAGATGGGAAAGAATCTGCCTGCAGTGTGGAAGACCCAGGTTCGATTCCTGGGTCAGGAAGATCCCCTGGAGAAGGAAAGGGCAAAGCACTCCAGTGTTCTTGCCTGGAGAATCCCATGGACAGAGGAGCCTGGCAGCCTATGGTCCATGGGGTCCCAAAAAGTCGGACATGACTGAGTGACTTCACTTTCACCTTCTGAATGTCTACCAAATAAAGCTACTGGTGTTATCATTGAGATCACTTTGAATCTATGGATCACTTTGGTCAGAATTGACATCTTAATAGTGGATAGTCTTTTGATCCATCATCATGGTATATCTCTCCATTTACGTATGCCCTCTTCCAATTTCTTCCAAAATGTTTTATGGTTTTCTGTGTACCAGTCTTACACGTATTTTGTTAAATTTATGCCTAAATATTTCATAGGGTTTCCCTGGTGGCTCAGACAGTAAAGAATCTGCTTGCAATGAAGGAGCCCTACGTTTGATCCCTGGGTCAAGAAGATCCCCTGGAGACGGGCATGGCTACCCACTCCAGTATTCTTGCCTGGAGAATTCCATAGATGGAGGAACCTGGTGGTCTATAGTCCGTGGGGTCAGAAAGAGTCAGACACAACTAAGCATACTTTTCAATTATGTAAGTGAAATGCTTAAAAAAATTTTTTTTTTTTTGCTGTTTGCTGCAATTGACTTTTGTAAGTTTATCTTCTATCCTTTGACCTTGCTAAATTCACTAATTTGTTTTGGTAGTTGTTTTGTTGATTCCTTTGGATTTTCTGTTTAAACAATTATGACATCTGAAAATGAGAAATTTTTTACTTCTTCCTTTCCAACCTGGATAGCATCTGTTTATTATATTTTGTTTATTTTTATTGGCTTATTGCACTGGCTGGAACCCCCAGTGAAGTGTTGCATAAGAATGTCCATTCTCCCCTTGTCCCCAACCTTAGTGGGGACATTTTCAGTCTTTCATCATTAAATATTGTGTTGGTTATATATCTGATGTCATTTTTTATGTCTGATGTTTTGTTTTTATCATGAATGAATCAGAGTTTTGTTAAATGCTTTTTGTGTGCGTGCATGTGAAGTCGCTTCACTCATGTCTGCCTCTTTGAGAGCTTCTGAACTGAAGCTCACTGGGCTTCTCTGTCAGTGGGACTCTCCAGGCAGAAATACTGCAGTGGGAGCACCTGGGGAGCTCTGGATGCTTTTTATGCATGTATTAAAATGATCACATGGCTTATCTCCTTTAGTCTGTTAATGCTGTGAATTACCTTGCTTGTTTTTCTGAATGTTAATTCAAACTTAAATTTCTGGGGTAACCCCTACTTGGTCATGGTATGCTATCCTTTTTAATACTTTTCTGTATTCTGTTTCTTATTAAGAATTTTTGTATCTTTTTCTACCTACCGTTTTATGACTAGTTTTCTACTTGCTGCATATTTTATTTTGTTCCTCTGAATTTTTTTAGTGATTTCTCTAAACATTACAATGTAAGTGATATTGATCCATAATTATATTCTGTAATATCTCTGTCAGACTGTGATTTTAGGATTTCAGTGGCCTCATACAGCAAACTAGAAAGTATTTCCTCCTCTATTTTAAGAAAGTTTGTAAGTGATTGATACTATTACTTCCTTAAATGCTGACATAATTAACCAGTGAAGGTGTCTGGATCGGCAACTTTCTTTGAGGGTATGTACGTCATAAAGAAAAAAATGCCTTTTATGAATATGTGACAAGATACTCTGTTATAAAGGATTTGTCCATTTCATTTAAATTGTCAGGTTTGTTAAAGTTGGCATTATCTCTGCAGTATCTGTAGGATATGTAATGATGTCCCTTGTCTTGCTCTTAGGTAAATTTGTGTCTTCTTTCTTTATTTTCTTGATCAGAATAGCTGGACATGTATCAGTCACATTTAGCTTTCAGAGAACAAGCTTTTGGTTACATTGACTGCTCTGTACTTTTTTTATTTTATATTGTACCGATTTACGCCCTTACATTTACTGTTCTCTTCTGTCTACTCACTTTGGGTTTCCTTTGTTCCTTTTTTCCTAATTTCTTAAGTTGAAACCTTGGATCTTTTATTTTAGATCTCTCTTCCTATCAAATATTATAAGCATATAAAACTATTAATTTCCTTCTAAGCTCTGCTCTAAGTCAGTCCCACAAATTTTGATATGTAGTTCTAATATCATTCAGTTCAAATACTTTGTGATTTCTCTTGTGATTTATTCCTTAACCCATGGATTTTTTAGAATTGTGTTGTTTAATTTAGAAATATTTGGGATTTTCTAAATATTTTATTATAAATGATTTCTAAGTCAAGAAACACCTGGAGTAACAGGCAAATTTGGCCTTGGAATGTGGAATGAAGCAGGGCAAAGACTAATAGAGTTTTGCCAAGAAAATGCACTGGTCATAGCAAACACCCTCTTCCAACAACACAAAAGAAAACTCTACACATGGACATCACCAGATGGTCAACACTGAAATCAGACTGATTATATTCTCTGCAGCCAAAGATGGAGAAGCTCTATACAGTCAACAAAAACAAGACCAGGAGCTGACTGTGGCTCAGATCATGAACTCCTTATTACCAAATTCAGACTCAAATTGAAGAAAGTAGGGAAAACTAGCAGGGCAAAGACTAATAGAGTTTTGCCAAGAAAATGCACTGGTCATAGCAAACACCCTCTTCCAACAACACAAGAGAAGACTCTACACATGGACATCACCAGATGGTCAACATTGAAATCAGATTGATTATATTCTATGCAGCCAAAGATGGAGAAGCTCTATATAGTCAACAAAAACAAGACCAGGAGCTAACTGTGACTCAGATCATGAACTCCTTATTACCAAATTCAGAGTCAAATTGAAGAAAGTAGGGAAAACCGCTAGACCATTCAGGCATGACCTAAATTAAATTCCTTATGATTATACAGTGGAAGTGAGGAATAGATTTAAGGGCCTAGATCTGATAGATAGAGTGCCTGATGAACTATTGGAATGAGGTTCATGACATTGTACAGGAGACAGGAATCAAGACCATCCCCATGAAAACGAAATGCAAAAAAAAGCTGTATGTACACCTGACACTAACACGTCATTGTAAATCAACTATCTTGCAATGAAAATTGTTTTAGTTACAAAAAAAAAAAGTTCAAGCTTTAGTAGGTCTAAGATGGGGTACAGGACTCTGCATTTTTAACAAGAACCTTAGATAATTTTGATGGAGGTTGTCCAGAGAGCTCACTATAAGAAATACTATTCAGAGGATGCCCAATGTACTTTGGAGGCAAACATACCTGAGTTTCAGCTTTACTCTGCCTTGTACTAGCTGGCAAATTTGTTGCTAGCTACATAATATGTCTGGAGAAGGAAATGGCAACCCATCCTGATATTCTTGCCTGGGAAATCCCATGGACAGAGGAGCCTGACAGTCGCAGAGAGTCAGACACAACTTAGAGACTAAAGGACAACAAGAAATAGTAACACAGGGTTTTATATACTCCCTAACTTCCCCAATGAAGTCCTTGGTCTTCATACACATATTAATAATATACCTGATTACAGGAATCTGCCTGCAACGCAGGAGACCTGGGTTCGATTCCTGGGTCAGGAAGAACCCCTGGAGGAGGACATGGCAACCCACCCCACTATTCTTGTTTGGAGAATCCCATGGACAGAGGAGCCTGGCGGGCTATACAGTTCATGGAGTTGCAAGAGTTGGACATGACTTAGCCACTAAACCATCACCACCATATAATATGTCTAAATGTCAACTTTCTCACCTATAAAATGGGAATAATAAAGATGCTTGCTTCCTAAAGTAGCTGTGAGTATTGAATGAGATACTTAGCACAACGTCTGGAATATTAGAAAATATATTAGCTCAAAATATTTTGGTTGCTATTGTTATTTTGCTTAAAAAGTTAACCCTGGCAGCTCTGTAGTAGGCAAAAGGAATTTGGAGAAAGTGACAGAAGACAAATATTCCTAAAATGTCAGGCATGCTATTAAATGTGAAGCACCAATGACACATAAAACTTGAACCTAACCCTCATATGCAATCAAAGCGTGCTAATAAGATTTATCAGGGCCACTAGGCATAGCCGTACAAGTTGTGCCCTGCACCATGATGCCACATCTAAAAGGGTACTATGTCCATTTTAGATATCACATATTTACATATTTACTACCATGATTTTTTTTAAAGCAGTTAACAGTGAAGTGTCTTGTTCCAATAAAATGAATATGCTATAACAATTTTCCAACAGACATAAATCAAGTGTCTTGAGAAACTGAATGGTAGCTTGTTACAGTAACAGCTCCAATGAATCACGTTTCCTGGTATCCTCAGTCTTGTGTACTTCTCTGAGCTTGGCTTTAGCCACTGGGATATCAACAAATGTGACATGAAAAAAGCTTGCAGAACTCCCAATTATCATAGCCAGCATCTGATTTTCCAGGACTTTCTCTATTAAAAAAACAAACAAACAACTATGTATTTATTTGATTGCAGCATGTGGGATCTTCACTCTTCATTGTAGCACACGGGATCTTCTCTCAGTTGTGACACATGGGATCTAGTTCCCTGACTAGGGCTGGAACCTGGTCCCCATGCATTGGGAGCACGGAGTCTTAGCCACCCGATCACGAGGGAGGTCCCTAGGACTTTTCCTCATCATCAAAATATGGCTGCAGATCCATAACAGCTATAGGAATCACATCTTCATTCAAAGCAGGAAGGAGCGGTATAGATAATATCAACTAGAGCTTCTTTTATTAGAAAAAAAAAAAAAAAAAACTTTTCCAACAACGTTTGAGCAGGCTTTCATTTGTAGCTTATTGACCATGTCTCTGTCATGTGGCCATCCTTAGCTGCAAGGGAGTCTGGAGAGTGAAATACTTAGCTTTTCCAGGCTCTGTAGTAACATATGTCAAGCAGACAGGCGTCTGGGAGAGGTTGTTGGGTTGCCTAAACAGCAAAGCCTGCTATAGAACTTAATCATAGATCCTATTTTCCTATTAATACTACAGAGACATGCAACATGGAGACATGAAGACACTATTCAATTTCCAAGTATACATGAAAATTGTTTAAAGTTGGTTATTCATTTTTGAGGCCAAGATCAATTTATTTCTATCAAATATTCATAGTAGTGCCTCTCCAAAGAGATGAGAAAGCTCCTTGTAAATCAAAGTTACCCCTGTTAGGAAAAATAAAAGCCTGAGTTATGTACAACCAACTCCTGAGCTAGTGACTGTCAAAGTTTATGGACTCAGACTCATTAATATGAGTTTTATTTCATATCATAATCCAGAATATATGTATCCACATAGATTTCATAAGACAAGTCCTTATTAAATTTTTCTATTATATTTCTTGTTGTTGTTCAGTTGCTCAGTTGTGTCTGATTCTTTGTGACCCCATGGACTGCAGCACACCAGGCCTCCCTGTCCCTCACCATCTCCCAGAATTTGCTCAAACTCATGTCCATTGAGTCAGTGATGCCATCCAACCATCTCATCCTTTGTCATCCCCTTCTCCTCTTGCCTTCAATCTCTCCCAGCATCAGGGTCTTTTCTAAGGAGTCAGTCTTCGAATCAGGTGGCCAAAATATTGGAGCTTCAGCATGAATTCTTCCAATGAATATTCAGGATTGACCCCTGTGCAGTCCAAGGGACTCGCAAGAGTCTTCTCTAACACCACAGTTCAAAAGAATCAATTCATCAGGATTCAGCCTTCTTTATGGTCCAACTTTCACATCCATACATGACTACTGGAAAAACCATAGCTTTGACTAGATGGATCTTTGTTGGCAAAGTAATGTCTCTGCTTTTTAATATGCTGTCTAGGTTGGTCATGGGGCTTCCCTGATAGCTCAGTTGGTAAAGAATCTGCCTACAGTACAGGAGACGTCGATTTGATTCCTGGGTTGGGAAGATCCCCTGGAGAAGAGAAAGGCTTTCCACTCCAGTATTCTGACCTAGAGAATTCCATGGACTGTATAGTCCATGGGGTTGCAAAGAGTGACTTTCACTTTCAGTTTTAGGTTGGTCATAGCTTTTATTCCAAGGAGCAAGCATCTTTTAATTTCATGGCAGCAGTCACCATCTGCAGTGATTTTGGAGCCCAAGAAAATCAAGTCTGTCACTGCTGCCATTGTTTCCCCATCTATTTGCCATGAAGTGATGGGACTGGATTCCATGATCTTCGTTTTTGAATGTTGAGTTTCAAGCCAACTTTTCACTCTCCTTTTTCACTTTCATCAAGAGGCTTTTTAGTTCCTCTTCACTTTCTGCCATAAGGGTGGTATCATCTGCATATCTGAGGTGATATTTCTCCCGGCAATCTTGATTCCAGCTTGTGCTTCTTCCAGCCCAACATTTCTCATGACGTACTCTGCATATAAGTTAAATAAGCAGGGTGACAATATACAGCCTTGATGTACTCCTTTCCCAATTTGGAACCAGTCCATTGTTCCATGTCCAGTTCTAACTCTTGCTTCTTCACCTGCATACAGGTTTCTCAGGAGGTGGGTAAGGTGGTCTGGTATTCCCATCTCTTTAAGAATTTTCCATTTTCTACAACATTTTTTAAGTTGGTTATGACCTACTAAATTAATTTCACTGCCCACTAATGGCTCATGACCTGTAGTTTAAAAAGTACTATCATAAGCAGAGGCCAGGGACACTTCTAGGTAAAGGGAATAGCGATGCAAAGGTCCTAAGTTTGGAGTTCTCAGAACCTAGGAAGGCCAGCAGGGCTGGAGCTGGTTGGGTGGGAAATGAGGTGTTAAAGATTAGCAGGGACCTGTCATGAAGTCTGCAGGCCATGGCAGGAATTTTGGGATTTACTTTTATTCTGATGGAAGCTCCAGTGGCTTCCATCATGACATAATCTATTTTCAAAAATAGTTTCTCCTGACCTCATGCACAGACCAAGGATGATTCCAGGATGACCTAATTTTCTCTAAATTTAAAACAAGCTTGGAATGACTTTTAAATCCTCCAGAGGATTTTTCTCACCCCAAATTCATTCCGTCAAACTCCTTCCATGGTCCTTTCCCTTACGCACCAGCTTCTACCCTCTGCTGGGCTCCTCTGGAGACCAGAGTCTTGCAGAAAAGACTGAAGATTTAGACTTTGCCTTCTATGAAGATCAGTTCCTTTATTGTCCTCCCATCCCTAAATACCCACATGTTTGCTCACCACACTGACTTGCTGACTGGAGTCCTACCCACCCAGGGATTTGTTTAATTTTCTGATTTGCAGTGTTGACACTTGGAAGGACGTCTCTCTGTTTTTGGCAAGGAGCTCCTTGCAGCCTGAAAGCACGTCTCCTCTCCCAGGGGGGGTCTTCACCTCTGCCAGGACAGCAGGCGCACCTTCTATCGGGAGTCGCCACCAGTGGACTAAGTCCTTTGTCACACAGGCTGCAGAGGAGGCTGGGAGGGGGTTGTGTAACAGGAGACAGGAGACTAGCAGATTTCCCAGGGCCTGGGCCCCCTTCTTGGCCAGTCCCCAGGAGATGAGTTCCAGCTGCTTTTCTTTCCTTAATCTTCCTCCTCTCCCCATCCCCCTTTCCGGCTGGGCTCCCAAACCCTCCCACCTCTGGCCAGCCCCCAAGTCATACAAGATTTGGGGTAGAAAGCCTGAAAGTCAAAAGGGAGGAGTACAGGGAGTGGGCAGCTGAAAGGCAGAGGGGGATCCACTTCTCTTCTCGAGACCTGGTCCACTGCTCTGGCATCTCTTGTCCGGATAAAGACCACAGGGTGAGGCAAACATGGCAAATGTGCTTTCCCTTTGTCCATTAACCCCCTCACCTCCCTCTGGCCCCAAGTCGGTGAAGAACATCCAACCAGGTTTCTTTTATGTGCTTGTGGTTTCCAAAATAATAGGCGTTTTCAAGGCCTGGAAGTAAACTTACTTTTAGGAAAGAGAGGGAGGCAGAGGAAGAAGAAGGAAAGATGAGTTTGCTTTGAAAAGGGGAGAGCTGAATGAGTCAGTAAATGGTAACGATTAAGAGCAAAAGTTCAGATTCACATCCAACCTGGTTTACAATCCTGTCTTTGCCACGTGTTCACTGTGTGAAACAGGGTTGGCTATTTTCACCTCGCTGAGCCTCTGTTTCCTTATCTGCAAAATGGACATATTTGTACCTAGTTTCAAGACTGAGAATTAAATGGGGATTCTATTATTTAATATTTATATATTTGGCTGTGCCGTGTCTTAGTTTCAGCATGTGTAATCTTTAGTTGTGGCATGCCAGATTTGCAGCATGTGGGATCTAGTTCCCTGATCAGGGATTGAACCTGGGCCCCCTGCATTGGGAACGAGGAGTCTTAGCCACTGGACCACCAGGAAAGTCCCTAAACAGGAATTCTTAATGCAATTATTATCTACCCTGGTAAGAACTTGATGAATGGCAGGTTTACTATAGCTAATATTAAAAAGAACATTGAAATAGGAGCTGCCAGTTACTTTTGATGGAAAGAAGACCAGGAGAATAACTGTTGAGGAGTTTCAGAAACATGAGCTATAAATTTAATATTGTATATATTTTTAAACCATGTTTGGTGTCTTCCCGTGAACTCTGTATCTCATCAGTCATGATCTTTACAAGTATTCTGATAAGCAGATATGTTTATCCCCATTTCACAGATGAAGAAATTGAGGTCCAAAAGGTGATGATGCAATAATGAATGTAAGAGTACCTTGGGCTTCCCAGGTGGCACTAGTGGTAAAGAATCTGCCTGCCAATGCAGGAGACGCAAGAGGCACGGTTTTGATCCCAGGGTCAAGAGGATCCCTGGGTCAGGAGTAGGAAATGGCAACCCACTCCAGTATTCTTGCCTGGAAAATTCCACGGACAGAAGAGCCTGGCAGGCTACAATCCATGGAGTTGCAAAGAACTGGACTGGACTGAGCAATTGAAAGGCAGTGCCAAAGAATGCTCAAACTACCGCACAATTGCACTCATCTCACACTCTAGTAAAGTAATGCTCAAAATTCTCCAAGCCAGGCTTCAGCAATACGTGAACCGTGAACTTCCAGATGTTCAAGCTGGTTTTCAAAAAGGCAGAGGAACCAGAGATCAAATTGCCAACATCCACTGGATCATGGAAAAAGCAAGAGAGTTCCAGAAAAACATCTACTTCTGCTTTATTGACTATGCCAAAGCCTTTGACTGTGTGGATCACAATAAACTGTGGAAAATTCTGAAAGAGATGGGAATACCAGACCACCTAACCTGCCTCTTGAGAAATCTGTATGCAGGTCAGGAAGCATATGGAAAAAGCAAGAGAGTTCCAGAAAAACATCTATTTCTGCTTTATTGACTAGACCAAAGCCTTTGACTATGTGGATCACAGTAAATGGTGGAAAATTCTGAAAGAGATGGGAATACCAGACCACCTGACCTGCCTCTGAGAAACCTATATGCAGGTCAAGAGGCAATAGTTACAACTGGACATGTAACAACAAACTGGTTCCAAATAGGAAAAGGAGTACATCAAGGCTGTATATTGTCACCCTGCTTATTTAACTTATATGCAGAGTACATCATGAGAAACGCTGGGCTGGAAGAAGCACAAGCTGGAATCAAGATTGCCGGGAGAAATATCAATAACCTCAGATATGCAGATGACACCACTCTTATGGTAGAAAGTGAAGAGGAACTAAAAAGCCTTTTGATAAAAGTGAAAGAGGAGAGTGAAAAAGTTGGCTTAAAGCTCTATATTCAGAAAACTAAGATCATGGTATCTGGTCCCATCACTTCATGGGAAATAGATAGGGAAACAGTGGAAACAGTGTCAGACTTTATTTTTTTGGGCTCCAAAATCACTGCAGATGGTGATTGCAGCCATGAAATTAAAAGACACTTACTCCTTGGAAGGAAAGTTATGACCAACCTAGATAGCATATTGAAAAGCAGAGACATTACTTTGCCAACTAAGGTCCGTCTAGTCAAGGCTATGGTTTTTCCAGTAGCCATGTATGGATGTGAAAGTTGGACTGTGAAGAAAGCTGAGCACTGAAGAATTGATGCTTTTGAACTGTGGTGTTGGAGAAGACTCTTGAGAGTCCCTTGGACTGCATGAAATCCAACCAGTCCATTCTAAAGATCAGTCCTGGGTGTTCTTTGGAAGGAATGATGCTAAAGCTGAAACTCCAGTACTTTGGCCACCTCATGCGAAGAGTTGACTCATTGGAAAAGACTCTGATGCTGGGAGGGATTGGGGGCAGGAGGAGAAGGGGACAACAGAGGATGAGATAGCTGGATGGCATCACCGACTCAATGGACGTGAGTCTGAGGGAACTCCGGGAGTTGGTGATGGACAGGGAGGCCTGGCATGCTACGATTCATGGGGTTGCAAAGACTCGGACACGACTGCGCGACTGAACTGACCTGACTGAACTGAGCATCTTATTAGATCAATGAACAAAATCCTTGAATAGACATTTCCTAGATGATGAAATATAAAATAAAATGGTAATACACATAAAAGGATGGTCTGTTCGATCTTACTTTTAAGCTGGGTAGTGAAAATTAAAGTAAGGTGCCAGTAACAGACCATTAGAAACCAAGTTTGTTAGAAAACTTTAAAACCTGACAGCACCAAATGTAAACAAGAATTAGAGATAGGAGAACTCAAATAAAACTCTAATATATAAATTTATAACAATTCATTAGAAAAATTTTTGTAAATAAAGTTATAAAATAGAAATGTTACATATCCTATAACCCAGTAATGTCACTCCTAGGTATGAAACTTTATGAAATTTTTAACATGTATGTGTATACATAGTAAATGATACTTGGAGGAATCTTTATGGTAGTCTTGATACTAATAGAAATAAGTAAAATAAAAATAGAAAAAGCTCATATTTCATTTAAAGGAGAATGTGTTGGGCTTCCCAGGTGGTGCTAGTGGTAAAGAGCCCACCTGCCAATGCAGGAGATGTAAGAGACATGGGTTCGATCCCTGGGTCAGGAAGATCCCCTGGAGAAGGGCCTGACACCTACTACTGTATTCTTGTCTGGATAATCCCATGGACAGAGGAGCCTTTGGGCTATACAGTCCATCACGTTGCAAAGAGTCAGACACGACTGAGCAACTAACACACATGCACCTGTGTGCATGCTCAGTCACTTCAGTCATGTGGGACTCTTCACGATCCCATAGACTGTAGCCCACCAGGCTCCTCTGTCTACGGGATTCTCCAGGCAAGAATACTGGAGTTGGTTGCCATTTCCTTCTCTGGGGACTCACCTTGAACCAGGGATCGAACCTAGGTCTCCTGCATTGGCAGGTGGATTCTTTATCATTGAGCTCCTCCCCGCCCCCAGGGAAGCCCATCAGGGACTCTAGGACCCTCTTAACTAGTCTAGGAGTTCCAGAAGGGGCTTGGTGTACAAATTAGGAAATCAAGACAGACATCAAGTGTTACAGATTTAACAAAGATGATAGTATTGGGAGAAGGCTGCAGCTTTGGCACCTTGAGATGTCCTAGTGATTCATAGCCAATACTAGACACCAAGATAATGAATATGATCATAAACACCTGACTGACTTGTCATGTTTAGTTTTTTTGTTTTAAATGCATGGTTCTAAGCTTGGAGGCTGAAAGTATTCAGTGCCTACAGCTAAACAGGGATGGGAGAAGCAGTGGCTGACACGTTCTGCTTATTTCTGCCCTGTTAGCCCCACCTGCAATGCACAATTTCATGCTGAGATGCCACACCTCATCTTTTAAAAACTGGGTCAAATATCATTATTTCTAGGAGACATTTCCTGATCAATATGGAAAAGATTGCTCATCCTTTAATCCCCCAGGTTATTCTGCCTGTATGTCTTTTATGATATTTTTCTTTCCTTGTCTTTTTCCTTTTTCTTATATAGTCAGCTTGCCCTAATGAGATGATAAACCCTTCAAGGGCAAGGATCATGTCCTCATCTTTTTATCTCTTTCACCACAGAGCAAATACTATAAAAGCTATGTGTTTCATTGAAAGTTTGTCTTCCAAGTTGAAAAGCTGATTCAGAACTTCAGGTTTAAAATGAGGTGGGCTAGCAGTGTCTATTTCACATGCACCCATTTTAACAATAGCAATACCTATTAAGAGAAGAAAAGAGGTAAAGAAAAAAGATTGCCATGTAAGTAATTGCCACAACCTGGAACAGTTTTCATCGAATTATAGGACATCCAGAATGAAGGTGGCCATCACAAGTGGAAGCTGGAATATGCTTTGCAAGTAGAAATGAAAAACACCTGTTATCCTGATAGCACTGGGAAGGGACATCACCACCCCCCAACACACTGCCTGGCCTCAGGGTAGGTACCATTCAGAAGAAACAGGCAGCCCAACCAATACAAGGCAGGTATTTTTTTTTTTTTTTAGGTGACCAAGTTATTATTAGACTCTCCCATTAGCTCTTAACTTTCTAATTCATTCAGTGCCTATAACTCAATAAAACAAGGTGGCAGAAAACGTGAACTAGGAACTGGTAGTTACATTGCGTTCTGCAAGGAATCAACCCAAGTTCACAAGCCTTGTTTGAATTAAGAAAAGATACTCCCCCTTAGTGGATCCAGGCTTATACACGCACATTTTGCAGAATGAAATACATGTTGGACTACACCTCCCACTAAACCAGCTGACCCTGGGTAGAGCCAAACCTGTACAACAATACTCGGCAGCTCTGAAGAGTCCAAGGAAGTCAAAGCTGCAGTTGGAGGAAGAGATGGAAGCATAACTGGTACTGGTGGATGCTGCTGGCACCTAGAATTTTTCATTTTCTCATTATTCTAACAAAGTCTACTTAGATAAATGGTTCTCAACCTGGGGGTAATTTCAGTCCCCAAAGGGTATTAGTCACTGTTTTGATGGGTACACTAGGGGTGGACATCATCTTGATGATGACACTGGTATCTAGTGTGTGGAGGCCAGGGATGCTGCTAAACAGCCTATAATATACAAGACAGCACCCCCCACCACAAGCACACAAAAGAATTATCTGGCCCAAAGAGTCAGTAGTTCCAATGCTGAGGAACCCTGAATTCGATAAGTGCTTGCTAGTATTGAAAATTGGATGAGGAAATAGAAATATCAATTGAACTTAAGAATAAGATTTTGTCTATATAATTGGAGAAGATGAAGGGAAAGGCATGTCTCTCACACCTCACAACATTGGAATAGACTAAATGTTTCCTTGTTCCAGGAGAAGCAGAATACACGATGAGTATGGGGTCTATGAAAGGATACTGCCAAACACAGGAAAGGTGATGTTTTTGAAGACAGCAGAGAAGCAGATTTTGACAATTATTTGTCCCAGGAAAAAGAGAAAAAAATTAAAGTTCTTAGCATTCTTAATAGAATTTGACAAGACATGGTCTCTATGAAATAAGAATAGAGAAAAATGAATAAAATATAAGACAATGTTATGCAAAATCATCTAGATAAGCTGAATAGGAGCTGTGTGGGAAAACGATTCAGTGGAGACTAAAATAGCAAACCGTGAATAAAACTCTATAAGCACAAAACAACAGGACTGACACTAAGGAAACACCACTAAATAGAGTGCAAGTTGAGAAACAGTAGTGGCAAGAAGAAGACAGACAAAAACCATGGTAAAATTTTTTAAAAAGAGATCCAATCAGAGATAATTGGCATTCCAAAGCAAAAGCAGAATAAATGGAACAGCTATAATAACAAAAAAGTACAATAACTGAAAACTTTTCTGAAGTGAATATATACTAGAGTCTATAATTCTCAGGGTTTCTGGAATACCAGCAAAAAAACCCAAATTTCTTTTATAAATAAAAAGACTTACTGCTACACATATTCTCACAAATATTTGACTTGAATTTATTAACAATAATTAAAAATATCCTACAAATTTTGAGGCATACACATGTAGGGGCATGGTTCGCTACATAGAAATAAAATCAGCCATTTCAGATTTCACAAATCTTCCTTGATATACTCAAAAACATATGTTAATAATTGTGTAATAGGGACTTCTCTGGCAGGCCAGAGGTTAAGACTCTGTGCTTCCAATGTAAGGAATGCAGATTTGATCCCTGTTTGGGGAACTAAGGTCCCACATGCTGTGTGGTGCAGCCAAAAAATAAAAATAAATAAAAAATTTTAAAAAGTTAACTATATTTTTAAAATTGTGCAATATATATATATAGTTCTGATGAATAAACATTCTGCATCAAGAACTGTAAACATCATTTATTCATAGTAGATATGAAAGAGCCTGAAAAATGCCTCAACCAAAACTGTTTCTTAAAACAAGTAAATAAACAAACAAAATTCTTGGCCACATGGTATTCCAGTCCACCTAGCAATAAAGCTCAAAGGATAAGTCAAGCAAAGGCTATTCCTCCCTTAAGAGAATGGTCATGGCCCACTACATTAAATAAACATGGAGCCCCCCAAAGAATATAAATATGATTCTAATACTTGAATGCTAATGGTAAAAAGTTGTGTTAGAAGAGATCTATGATGAGTAAAACATAATGGCATGCCAAAATACTAGATCTTAAACCCTAATGGAGACAGATGGACAATTAATAACGAAATGATTGAGCACATAAATAAACAAATACATAAATAAACAAAAGAAGTCATTATAAATGCTATTAATATTATGAAAGAAAGAAATAGGATGCTGTGATGGAGAATAACTGGGTGGCCTACTTTCACGGAATAACTTTCCTAGGATGTTTCACTGAAGCTGAAACACCTGAAGGATGAGTAGGGAGTAAGAGGGGCAGAGCATACTATGGGTCAAAGTCATAACCATTGCACAAGCCCTGTGGTGGGAAAGAGCATCAAGCTACAGCCTCGCTAGCTTCTTTCAGAGTGAGAAGGGAAAGCATGGTTGAGACTTGATGCTAATGAGACTGGCAGGAGCAGCCACACCATCCCAGCTCTTATAGCCTGTAGCAATGGTCTGTGGTTCTCTTCCAAGAGTAGTAAATTTTAAACTGAGAAGGGATAGAATCTGATGTACTTTTCAAAAGAAAAGTATAACTGCTCTGTGGAAATATATTGAAATTCTTTTACATGACACAGAGACAAATATTTTGCCATGTACACAAACTATTTCAAAGCACAGAAAAATATGAACAGCTTCCCACATGATCTTTGAACAAAATATAACCCATAAAATCTGACAAAGATAGCTCAGAGGAAGAAAGCTAGAGATAAATGTCACTGATAATATGTTGTCTCTTATACACATCTTATTAAGAGAAT
>SJYT01054832.1:546437-609103 GCA_006410635.1 Cephalophus harveyi | reverse complement strand
TAGTATTCCGTTTCACAACAGATTATAAGAAGCAAATTAAAAGCGGACAGATTGAAAAAGTTTTCAAAGACTGATAGTTGTTATAAAAAAGAAATAGCAGGTAGCAAAATTATTTAAGCATACATATATACACTTAAAACTCAATATTGAAAAAATTAAGATCATGGCATCCGGTCCCATCACTTCATGGCAAATAGATAGGGAAACAGTAGGAACAAGACAGACTTTTTTCTTGGGCTCCAAAATCACTGCTGATGGTGACTGAAGCCATGAAATTAAAAGACACTTGCTCCTTGGAAGAAAAGCTGTGACAAACCTAGACAGCATATTAAAAAGCAGAGACATTACTTTGCCGACAAAGGTCTGTCTAGTCAAAGCTATGGTTTTTCTACTAGTCATGTACGAATGTGAGAGTTGGACCATAAAGAAGGCTGAACACTGAAGAATTGATGCTTTTGAACTGTGGTGTTAGAGAAGACTTTTGAGAGTCCCTTGGCCTGCAAGGAGATCCAACCAGTCAATCCTAAAGGAAATCAATCCTGAATATTCACTGGAAGGACTGATGCTGAAACAAGCTCCAATACTTTGGCCACCTGATGCAAAGAGCTGACTCATTGGAAAAGACCCTGATGCTGGGTCCAAATGCCTGTTTCTTATCCAATGCTGCTTATCAAAAAATCACTCATTTCACAAGCCCATTAAGCACTTTATGGAATTAGTACTGTTCTAGGGATTGTCCTAAAGGAGCCCCTATTCTAATGAGAGAGCACACATACAAAAAAAATTATCAGCAATGCAGTAAAGCAGCTCTAGCATTTTTCTTGGTTGCTAGCAGGGGATGAATTATCGTTACATACTTGCAATTCTTTACAACAAAATCTAATTTCAGTGCATATTTTTCATCTCACTCTTGTTCATAGTTATCCAAAAGTGCTGCCTCCTAAAAGCCCAGTGACATTTCCACCAGTCTTTCAAAAATGACAGAAAGGGGAAGGAAATTCTAAACAGAGACAAGAAAATACACAAGTGCATGAAAGCAACAAAGAATAATAATGAGTGTAGCCACTGGGGAGTCTTCTAGATGGCAAACAATCGTTCTCAAACTTGAGCAATCTGGAGCCTCTGCCAAAACCCAGATTCCTGGTCCCCACTGCAATAATTCTGATTCAGGAAATCTGGGCTAGGGCAGAGAATCTGCATTTTAATCAAAACTTCATCCTCTCACCCAGATGAATCTGATGCAAGACATGAAGAAGAAACCCTGGGCTAGAGTTTTCTGAATGCAAGAAACAATGGAAGACCAGACGCAAGAAACCTAATAGCCTGGTCCATCTTTGGCATCACACTTCAGGCAGATTCCTGGGCCCCAACTTTGGCCCTCGGTAGGGTTACCTACTACCACACAGACCTTTGAGTCATTTTACCTATGAGCCACAGGTATAGATACAAGCCCAGCCACCTGTGGTCTTTTTTGTTTTCTTAGCTCAGACGCCAGTGCAGTGCTCAGAATGAAGCTTAAGTAGTTGCTTAGTGGCTTCTGTGCGCCAGGGGAATGAACACACCAACAGCTCTTCATGAATATTAGTTACTGGTCAAATCTATCCTTAAACAACCTATCTTTTACTCCCCTCTCTTCATCTGCACCAGTCTGCCCCTTCCTTACTTGGCACATGGCAGGTCTCCAAGATTGCTCATGTGCTACAATTAGTCCATAAACCAAAGAGAAACTATGTGTCTTTCAGGAATGATTTGCAGACATTTGGCCTCAAAGGTATGAAATTGGGCCAGTTTCTGACTATTATCCCTGAAGTATGAAAATACGGGCCTATATTTAAAGAACCTGAGTTTTATTGTAATTTTTTTTTTCTTTTTTGGCTACACCATACAGCATGGGAGATCTTAGTTCCCCAACCAGGGATCGAACCCATGCCCCAGCATTGGAGTGTAGAGTCTTAACCACTGGACTGTCAGGGAAGTCCCTAAAGCACACACATTTTAAACTCTCCCTCTGAGATATTTCAAACAGGAAGGTGGAGAAAATGAGGTTGCAGTAGAGAAAAACAGCCACTACACCACAATAGAATTTAAAGCCAATTTAATACTTGACCAGTATTCATTAAGCAACTGATGTATTCCTGGAGCTGTACAAAATTCTACAGGAAAGGGAATGGCACTACTCTAGTTCCCAAGTAGCTTAGGGTCCAGATGTGGAAAAGAAAACTAAAGCACACGAAGATATGTCTTTAAATCCTACACCCAATTTCTGATTTGAGGGTGTGTGTAGGGGGGGCTTGGGGGGTAGGGGTTCTCCAAAACCAATAAGCAATGTTGCAGACACCAACTGGGTGTGCTACAATTCAACTCAATTCTGACACGATCTATTAAGAAATATCATCAGATTCCACAGGTTAAGGGTTCATCCTACAAGACCCCCCCCACCCCGACACACACACGTCAGATGCCAATCTCAAGTCCAAGTTGTCACCTGTGTTTCTGATCAACTGGCTATAGATCAGAGAATCCAGTGACCCCTTACTTGGATTCTTGGCTCCCAGAACTCAGTGAATTGCTTACTTATGGTTTTGTTGTCATTGTTTAGTCACTAAGTCATGTCAGACTCTTTATGACCCCATGGACTGGAGCACGCCAGGCTTCCCTGTCCTTCACCATCTCTTGGAGCTTGCTCAAACTCATGTCCATTGAGAAGGTAATGCCATCCAACCATCTCATCCCCTGCCATCCCCTTTTCCTCCTGCATTCAATCTTTTTCAGCATCAGGGTCTTTTCTAATGTCAGCTCTTTACATCAGGTGGCCCAAAGTATTGGAGTTTCAGCTTCAGCATCAGTCCTTCCAGTGAATATTCAGGATTGATTTCCTTTAGGATGGACTGATTTGATCTCCTTGCAGTCCAAGGGATTCTCAAGAGTCTTTGCCAGTACCACAGTTCAAAAGCATCAATTCTTTGGTGCTCAGCCTTCTTCACAGTCCAACTCTCACATCTGTACATGACTACCAGAAAAACCATAGCTTTGACTAGATGGACCTTCACTGGCAAAGTGAGGCTACTGCTTTTCAATATGCTGTCTAGGTTTATCAGAGCTTTCTTTCTAAGGCACAAGCATCTTTTAATTATGTTTACCAGTTTATTAAAGGATATGATAAGTGATATCCCAGATGGAAAAGAGGCACAGTGCAAATTATGTGGGAGAGGACATAGAGCCTCCTATACTACTCTCCCCAAATCCCCATGTGTTCACCAACCCAAAAGCTCTCTAAGCCTCATCTTTTTGGGATTTTTATAGGGGCTTAATTACATAGGTATTATTGATTAAGCCCTAAACACTCTTTCAACTCCAGAAGAGAAGCTGGCAGCTCTCTGTAAGAAATATGCCAATCTTCTGGAGGAGAGCAGAAACATTCAGAAGCAAATGAAGATTCTATAGTTCCCAAGTAGCTTAGGGTCCAGATGTGGAAAAGAAAACTAAAGCACACGAAGATATGTCTTTAAATCCTACACCCAATTTCTGATTTGAGGGTGTGTGTAGGGGGGGCTTGGGGGGTAGGGGTTCTCCAAAACCAATAAGCAATGTTGCAGACACCAACTGGGTGTGCTACAATTCAACTCAATTCTGACACGATCTATTAAGAAATATCATCAGATTCCACAGGTTAAGGGTTCATCCTACAAGACCCCCCCCACCCCGACACACACACGTCAGATGCCAATCTCAAGTCCAAGTTGTCACCTGTGTTTCTGATCAACTGGCTATAGATCAGAGAATCCAGTGACCCCTTACTTGGATTCTTGGCTCCCAGAACTCAGTGAATTGCTTACTTATGGTTTTGTTGTCATTGTTTAGTCACTAAGTCATGTCAGACTCTTTATGACCCCATGGACTGGAGCACGCCAGGCTTCCCTGTCCTTCACCATCTCTTGGAGCTTGCTCAAACTCATGTCCATTGAGAAGGTAATGCCATCCAACCATCTCATCCCCTGCCATCCCCTTTTCCTCCTGCATTCAATCTTTTTCAGCATCAGGGTCTTTTCTAATGTCAGCTCTTTACATCAGGTGGCCCAAAGTATTGGAGTTTCAGCTTCAGCATCAGTCCTTCCAGTGAATATTCAGGATTGATTTCCTTTAGGATGGACTGATTTGATCTCCTTGCAGTCCAAGGGATTCTCAAGAGTCTTTGCCAGTACCACAGTTCAAAAGCATCAATTCTTTGGTGCTCAGCCTTCTTCACAGTCCAACTCTCACATCTGTACATGACTACCAGAAAAACCATAGCTTTGACTAGATGGACCTTCACTGGCAAAGTGAGGCTACTGCTTTTCAATATGCTGTCTAGGTTTATCAGAGCTTTCTTTCTAAGGCACAAGCATCTTTTAATTATGTTTACCAGTTTATTAAAGGATATGATAAGTGATATCCCAGATGGAAAAGAGGCACAGTGCAAATTATGTGGGAGAGGACATAGAGCCTCCTATACTACTCTCCCCAAATCCCCATGTGTTCACCAACCCAAAAGCTCTCTAAGCCTCATCTTTTTGGGATTTTTATAGGGGCTTAATTACATAGGTATTATTGATTAAGCCCTAAACACTCTTTCAACTCCAGAAGAGAAGCTGGCAGCTCTCTGTAAGAAATATGCCAATCTTCTGGAGGAGAGCAGAAACATTCAGAAGCAAATGAAGATTCTACAGAAGAAGCAAGCCCAGATCGTGAAAGAGAAAGTTCATTTGCAGAGTGAACACAGCAAGGCTATCTTGGCAAGAAGCAAGCTTGAGTTTCTTTGCAGGGAACTTCAGCATCACAATAAGACATTAAAGGAAGAAAATATGCAGCAGGCCCGAGAGGAGGAAGAAAGATGGAAAGAAGCCACTGCACACTTCCAAATTACTTTGAATGAAATCCAGGCACAGCTGGAGCAACATGACATACACAACGCCAAGCTCTGCCAGGAGAACACTGAGCTGGGCGAGAAGCTGAAGAAGCTCATTGAGTAGTAGGTGCTACGAGAGGAGGTAAGGGCTATCAGGTGTTTAGACAACGTTAGCGGGGACTGTCCCCTGTCACAACAAACCAAAACCATTCACTGAAACACTCATTCTGGGGTGTTTTAGAACCTTTGTGTATGTGTAGTGGAATTTTTTCCTCACAGGATTCTTGGGGATGGCCCAGGAATCACTGGATTTGGGTCTGTGAAGCAATTTCTTGGAGACAGTGTTAAGCACAACTTGTCTTCCATGTGATTTTGGAAGATTCTGACTTCAGCATAGATTTCCCCCACCTTATCTAGACTAAAAATGAGTAAATACCTGGCCCCCAAATAAGCTATATTTTAGACATCTGTAATAATCTATATGGTCTACACTACCATTGTATTCTGGAGAAGGAAATGACAGCCCACTCCAGTCTTCTTGCCTGGAGACTCCCCATGGACAGTGGAGCAGGCAGGCTACAGTCCATGGGGTCACAAAGAGCTGGACACGACTGAGTGACTAAGCACCAGCACCATAATTGATTAAATCATTGGCCATTGGTGATCTTTTGCCCTCCAGTCCTTTCTGTTGTCCCAGAGGTCTAGGGGTGGAACTAAAAATTACAACCCTCTAATCATGACGAACAAAGCTAGTGCAGATGATGGAATCTCAGTTGAGTTATTTCAAATCCTGAAAGATGATGCTGTGAAAGTGCTGCACTCAATATGCCAGCAAATTTGGAAAACTCAGCAGTGACACAGGACTGGAAAAGGTCAGTTTTCATTCCAATCCCAAAGAAAGGCAATGCCAAAGAATGTTCAAACTACCACACAATTGCACTCATCTCACATGCGAGTAAAGTAATGCTCAAAATTCTCCAAGCCAGGCTTCAGCAGTACATGAACTGTGAACTTCCACATGTTCAAGCCTGTTTTAGAAAAGGCAGAGAAACCAGAGATCAAATTGCCAACATTCGCTGAATCATCGAAAAAACAAGAGAGTTCCAGAAAATCATCTATTTCTGCTTTATTGACTATGCCAAAGCCTTTGACTATGTGGATCACAATAAACTGTGGAAAATTCTGAGAGAGATGGGAATACCAGACCACCTGATCTGCCTCTTGAGAAACCTATATGCAGGTCAGGAGGCAACAGTTAGAGCTGGACATGGAACAACAGACTGGTTCCAAATAGGAAAAGGAGTATGTCAAGGCTGTATATCGTCACCCTGCTTATTTAACTTCTATGCAGAGTACATCATGAGAAACACTGGACTGGAAGAAACACAAGCTGGAATCAAGATTGCCGGGAGAAATATCAATAACCTCAGATATGCAGATGACACCACCCTTATGGCAGAAAGTGAAGAGGAACTAAAAAGCCTTTTTTTTTTTTTTTTAATCATAAATGGATGTTGAATTTTGTCAAAAACTTTCTCTTCATCTATTGAGATAATCATATGGTTTTATTTTTCAATTTGTTAATGTGGTATATTACATTGATTGATTTGTGGATATTGAAGAATCCTTGCATCTCTGCGATAAAGCCCACTTGGTCATGGTGTATGATCTTTTTAATGTGTTGTTGGATTCTAATTGTTAGAATTTTGTTAATTATTTTTGCATCTATGTTCATCAATGATATTGGCCTGTAGTTTTCTTTTTCTGTGGCATCTTTGTCAGGTTTTGGTATTAGGGTGATGGTGGCCTCATAGAATGAGTTTGGAAGTTTACCTTCCTCTGCAATTTTCTGGGAGAGTTTGAGTAGGATAGGTGTTAGCTCTTCTCTAAATTTTTGGTAGAATTCAGCTGTGAAGCCATCTGGACTGGGCTTTTGTTTGCTGGAAGATTTCTGATTACAGTTTCAATTTCCATGCTTGTGATGGGTCTGTTAAGATTTTCTATTTCTTCCTGGTTCAGTTTTGGAAAGTTGTACTTTTCAAAGAATTTGTCCATTTCTATCACGTTGTCCATTTTATTGGCATATAATTGCTGATAGTAGTCTCTTACAATCCTTTGTATTTCTGTGTTGTCTGTAGTGATCTCTCCATTTTCATTTCTAATTTTATTGATTTGATTTTTCTCCCTTTGTTTCTTGATGAGTCTGGCTAATGGTTTCTCAATTTTATTTATCCTTATCTTCGACAAAGGAGGCAAGATTATACAATGGACCCTTGGAGACTGCAAGGAGATCCAACCAGTCCATTCTGAAGGAGATCAGCCCTGGGATTTCTTTGGAAGGAATGATGCTAAAACTGAAACTTTTGGGGGCTCCAAAATCACTGCAGATGGTGACTGTAGCCATGAAATTAGAAGACGCTTACTCCTTGGAAGAAAAGTTATGACCAACCTAGATAGCATATTGAAAAGCAGAGACATTACTTTGCCAACAAAGGTCCATCTAGTCAAGGGTATGGTTTTTCCAGTGGTCATGTATGGATGTGAGAGTTGGACTGTGAAGAAAGCTGAGCGCCGAAGAATTGATGCTTTTGAACTGTGGTGTTGGAGAAGACCCTTGAAGTCCCTTGGACTGCAAGGAGATCCAACCAGTCCATTCTGAAGGAGATCAGCCCTGGGATTTCTTTGGAAGGAATGATGCTAAAGCTGAAACTCCAGTACTTTGGCCACCTCATGTGAAGAGTTGACTCATTGGAAAAGACTCTGATGCTGGGAGGGATTGGGGGCAGGAGGAGAAGGGGATGACAGAGGATGAGATGGCTGGATGGCATCACCGACTCGATGGACCTGAGTCTGAGTGAACTCCAGGAGTTGGTGATGGACAGGGAGGCCTGGCGTGCTGCGATTCATGGGGTCACAAAGAGTCGGACAAGACTGAGCACCTGAACTGAACTGAACTGAATCACAAGGTTGGTTCTCCTGACAACCAATCCCTGTCCTTGGGTGCTTTCTAAAATCTACCTCATTAACATAACAAAAGACACCTTGATCTCTTTCAACACTTAGAAGACTCTGAGGGTTTTGGAAGTTCTGTTCTAGAAAGCAGGTACAGACCAAGTACATATTTCTTATTATAAATCACAATATCACAGTATGTCAAATTGGACTATAAAGATCAGTTTTATCAGTGTCAGGACATTGCCTTCATGCTGATTAACTGTGTATGTATGAATGCAGAGTTTATGTGACTGGGGGACTAGGGGATTCACGGGGTGGGGAGCTGGGTGGGCCCCTGCTCTTTGCAGAGATTGTAACTGAAGGTAAGGGAAGATAACAAGAAATCAGAGAGGAAGCCCCTCTCCTCAAGGTTGTTACATAGAGATTCAAAGATAGGAAAAAATACTTAGAAAACTACTCAAATCACAAATAACAAAAATTGGATATATTTATAATCAGCAGCAGCTGGACATAGCTATATACAATAAAACCTCAATTAACTAATCAAATTTCTTACTATTCAGATCTTGTTCCATATTCTAAATTTAAGCAAAAGGCTGAAGTAAGTCAAAGACAAATATCATATGTTATGGCTTATATGTGGAATCTGAAAACAATGATATAACTGAATTTATTTACAAAATAGAAAGAGTCACAGATATAGAAAACAAACTTATGGTTACCAGAGGAGAAAGCAGGGGAGGGGGACAGATGAATTGGGAGACTGAGATTGACATATACACACTACTATACATAAAATATATGGCTAATAAAGACCTACTGTATAGCACAGGGAACTCTTCTGAGTGATCAGCAATGGTCTATATAGGAAAAGAATCTAAAAAAGAGTAGGTGTACGTATATGTAAAACTGATTCACTTTGCTGTATAGCAGAAACTAATGCAACATTATAAATCAATTATACTCCAATAAAAATTTATGAAAATAAATTTAAGCAAAAGGCAATGACCAAAGAAGCCAACACATAAAATTTCATTAATATCTATTAGGTTTGTCCAATCATCAAAAGACTTACTTCTCTCATTTCATTAACAGTCCTTCATAAGTTATTGAGAACAATAAAGTATTTTTGCAGATCACTATACAGTGAAAAGTGAAAGTGTTAGTCACTTAGTCATGTCTGACTCATTGTGACCCCATGGAATGAAGCCCACCAGGCTCCTCTGTCCATGGGATTCTGTCATGAGCGAAATGACAAAGAGACACACACACATAAAAGACAGACAAAGACACAACTCTGGCCGGAGGAAAAATCTGCACAAGCCCTCCTTGCGGTTTATTTTTATAGTCCCGTTTTGGGAAGCAATCCAAGAAACAAAGCACTGTATTCTTTTACCATATAAGTAAATACAGGATAAGGGCAAGCACAATTATGGCAGAGAAGGGGAAAGTGACCTTGACATGATTACTAAGAAGCCTGCCCAGAACTCCAGCTTCCTCCTACTCCAGGGAGGGCCTGATACCTCGTATGCGGGCGGATCATTAACAAAGGAGTTTGTGTATAGGCTTCTTGGCAGGACCTCCTGTGTGCAGGCAAGTCCAGTCCAAGCAGAGAGTCCCGTTTGCAAGCACATCTCCACTTCCCTATCCAATCCATTCCCAGGTTGGTCTCCAACAGATTCTCCAGGCAAGGATACTGGAGTGGGTAGCCATTCCCTTCTCCAGAGGATCTTCCCAATCCAGGGATCAAACCTAGGTCTCCTGCACTGTAGGCAGGAGCCACCACAGAAGCCTATTGGCAAACTATTATTCATATATATTATCTCATTTAATCCTTACATGTGCCATCAGAATAGGTTTGTTTTTGTGTTTTTTTTTTTTTTTTTTTGCCAAGCCATGCAGCATGTGGAATCTTAATTCCCTTATCAGGGATTGAACTTGTGCCCCCTGCTTTGGAAGTGCAGAATCTTAACCACTGGACCGCCAGGGAAGTCCCCTGAAATAGGAATTTTTATGACTCAAATATGATAGATGAGAAAATGGAGACTCTGGCAATCAATACCAAATCAGTAAAAAGACCCCAGTCATCAAAAAAAAAAAAAAAGTCCATTTTACCCATTGTATTATTTTTACTAAGATGAAAAACTCATCCTAGACACTCTAAAAGAATTTTAAATAAGAATTGAAGCAAATCAAATTATTTTAAAATTTTAAATAAAATTTTCTGGTTAATTTGAAATTTTAAAGTCAACACTCATACATGTTATACAAAACAGAGCATTATGGATAATCAAGGTGTCAATGTACATAATCTTTAGGTAATATTTTGTCTTATGGAGTGATCACAGGGACAGAGCAAGTCAGGGACACTGGGATGAAGGGTTTGGAGTAAGTCTGACAGTGGAGTTGGGATGTTGAAGAGCAATTTCAGAGATATGAAAGGTAAAGGTAAGGTAAAGTGAAGTCGCTCAGTCGTGTCCAACTCTTTGTGACCCCGTGGACTGTAACCTACTAGGCTTCTCCATCCGTGGGATTATCCAGGCAAGAATACTGGAGTGGATTGCCATTTCCTAAATCCAGGAGTGGGTGATGACAATTAGTCAAATATGGAACTAAGAAAACCAAAGTTATGAATGGACAGGTTCGTTAGGTTGTGGATGAATATGAATTAGGAGATAGGGAGGATAAAGTCAACATAATTAAGCTTGTTTAGAAATTTCTAGCCATAATTACTCTATTTCAGAGTAAAAAGCCCACAGATTTTTCATTTTGAGCTGTTCTATTAAGTTTTGTATAAACTGTTCACTTAATAGTGGAAAGAATATGAGATTTGGAACTTGACACACTTATGTAGAAAATATACAATATATTCTCCAAAAAAGACATACAGATGGATAATAAACACATGAAAAGATGCTCAACATCACTCATTATTACAGAAATGCAAATCAAAACCACAATGAGGTATCATCTCATGCCGGTCAGAATGGCCACCATCAAAAAGTCTACAAACCATAAATGCTGGAGAGGGTGTGGAGAAAACTGAACCCTCCTACACTGTTGGCAGGAATGTAAATTGCTACAACCACTATGGAGAACAGTATGGAGGTTCCTTAAAAAACCACAAATAGAATTACTGTATGATCCTGCAATCCCATTCCTGGGCATATATCTGGAGAAAGCCATAATTTGAAAAGATACATGCACCCCAATGTACACAGTAGCACTCTTTACAATAGCCAAGACATGGAAACAGGCTAAATGTCCATCTACAGATGAATGGATAAAAAAGATGTGGTATATATGCACAATGAAAACTCAGCCATAAAAAAGAATGAAATAATGTCATGAATGGACATAGAGATAATCATACTAAGTGAAGTAAGCTAGTCAGCGAAAGACAAATGTCATATGATATCATTTATATGTGAAATCAAAAAAAGAAAAAGATACAAATGAACTCATTTCTAAAACAGAGACTTGCAGGCATGGAAAACAAACTTACAGTTACCGATGGGAAAAGGGGTATGGAGGAGGGATAAATTATGAGCTTGGGATTAACATATACATACTAGTATATAGAAAACAGGTAAATAAGGACCTACTGCATAGCATAGTAGAGAAGGAAAGGGCAACCCACTCCAGTATTCTTGCCTGGAGAATCCCATGGACAGAGGAGCCTGGCAGGCTACAGCCCATCGGGTCAGAAGAGTCGGACAAGACTTAGCGACTAAACTACCACCACCACATAGCATAGGGAACTATACTCAATATCTTGTAGTAACTTATAATGGAAAAGGATCTGGAAAAGAATATATATATATATATTCTAAGAATATAACATATATTAATATATATAGATCATTTTGCTGTACATCTGAAACTAACATAACATTTTAAATTAACTATACTTCAATTTAAAAAGTGGTTAATAAAAAAAGAAAACATAGGTCTTGACACTACTATTCAAGTGGTCTTGACAAAATCACTAGTACTTTTGTGGTTTGTGCAGAGTATAATGATTAAGACATTAGGCTTTGGAGTAAGATCAAATTTGAAGACTAACTCTTCCACTTATAAGCTGTTTGGCTTTGAGCAAGTTAAATAACCTCTTTGTGTTTCTCCATAAACTTCAGTGGGTGTTATTAGAAATAACATACTTTATGCATCCAAAACAATACTGAGCACCTCTAGGAGCCTAATCAACAGCAGTGATTATTATTTCTCTTTGAGAACCAATGGGAGTCAGTAATTCTCAGGTAAACACAGACTGGAAGCTGGGCTGGTAAATTCAATCGATATACATACATTTGTTTTGTCACAACTCCCTGCCAGAAAAGGCAAGATTCACACTACAATGCAATAAAGACCTCACTTGAATCTTAGTAAATAGTGTATTTCTGTATGTTTTTGAATTGAAATGTCCTGGAAAAGTTTGAATTTGCTAATAAAGTGAAAGTGTTAGTCACTCAGTCATCTCTGACTCTTTGTGACCCCATGGACTGTAGCCCACCATGCTCTTCTGTCCATGGAATTCTTCAGGCAAGAATACTGGAGTGGGTTGCCAAATTCTCCAAGGATTTGCTAATAAGGAACATGTATCTCTGCCTGAAATATGGAATCTGGCACTCTCTCTTCAGAAGTGTGGTATCAATTAAAACAGAGTAAGTGAGATTGGCCTCAGCTGAACTCAATAACTGGAGAGTGGTTAACAGTCCATTAACTGCTGTTTGGTTAGCCTAGCAAGCTAGCTCTGTGAAAAAGGTATATGATCTATGGGGCCACAGAGATCTCAGTTGAAGTCTTGGCTCCTGGCTTGCACAATGTCTCTAATTCTCAGATTTGTCATCTGTAAAATATGAATAACAAAAGCTGCCATTCAGGAATTTTGGTGAATTTTAGCAATATCTGATGCACTATTTAGGGCCAATAGTAGATGCTCCATGAATAAAGTCTTTACTATTATAAACTGTACTTTTGGTATATACTTTTGGTCCCTAAGTTAACTGAGTCGATAGGTAGTTTTATTCTTAACACACTTTTTTGTGTCCCTTTAATGAGAACTGTTCCAACAAACTGACGATAACCAGCCAACATTTAACCACCGTAGTTTATAACAGTGCAATGTATAATCACCTAATGTGTCTAATAAAACGATATAAGTATGCATAGCAGAATCACTGATAACTCTTAAATTTGTTTTAGCCAGTGCTTTCAACTTCTTCATCAAGTATCTGGATTCTTGCAACAAGGAAACAAACAAAAAAAATTGCTATCAGTATCTAGCATTTTTATTCCGCCCGCCCCCCAATCAGGGTGGTAAAACTAAATAGAAATATTGGGAGGCAATAGGAAAAACTAAAGGAAATTAACATTTATTGAGCTCCAGCTATGTGCCAGGCCCTGTTAGGCATTTACATATATCATCCCATTTCAGCAGTACAATAGCCCTCAAAGCAGAGAATTGAGAATTCTTCTTAACCTCAGTTTACAGATGGAAAACTGAGCTTATACTTTGCCCAAGTCACACAGCTAGTAAGGGGCTGAGACAAATGGCAACAAACACTTTGGTCTTTTCATACAAAAGCCTGAATCGGATTGCCAATCCCTCTTAGAAGTGAGATAATCAGCTTCAGATTACTGGGTGGCAGATTACAGCAGTGGTGGTTTCATTTGTAGAGTGAGGTACATCCTGGGTCCAGCAGAGAGTTGGGAGGCCAGACTCCAAAACATTGGGGCCTATTCCTTTTCCTAATTCCTGTTAATTTTCATAAGTCAGTCAGAGCTGCGCTGCCGAAGTTCCCTTCAGACTATTTGTCCTGGGGATTTGCTAATTCAATTATTTTATTCTTCCAATATTGATCCTCATATCGTGCTCTAAGCCTTTGCTGGTCCTGTTCCCTCAAGCGCAATGATTTCCCATCAAGTTTTAATTCTGCAGTGCACTCAACTAGATCAACATCACCTTCTCCTTGGTATTCATCTGCCCAGATTTCTTTATTAGACTTTAGAATTAGATTTCTCTGCTGCCTGAAGCAAGGCCCTCTCCTTTGCTGCAATGGTGGAATGAATGGCTTCAGCATTTTCTCCAGAAAGCTAATATAGAACCACAGCTCAATTTTCAAAGAAAGGGACCATATACCCAAGTTTGATGCAATTCAGTGGTTTCAAATGCAGACCTAGTGCACAAAAAAAGCCATATTATAATGATTATTAATTCAAGAATCCTAGATTTTCTTCAGTAGTGATTATGAAACATTTTTATTTAAAAATTTCTTAGGAGACACAATGTAGATGGAGGGCGATAAGATTGACAAGAGTGGAGGAGTGAATGAAAATGATCTGAAATCAGGTCAAAAGCATTTGACTGTAGTACTTCAAGGAACGACACTTGAGAAATTAAAAGTCACTTTTTCTATTAAAGGCCTACCTTCTCTTTTCTGATAACTTACATAATGACAACTGTTCAGACCCATTTTTGAGATCCAGATAGATCATGTATAATTGAAAAAACATGCCAGTGGGATCAGCCAACAAATCTGACAGGAGGCATTATGGTTTAGGTGATTGAGCTCTGGATTAGGACAAGAAAGATTCAGCCTCATCCTGAGAGCAGTTTTAGTCAAGCAGTGAAGACAGAAGTCTGTGGTTTTAAGCAAGGACGAGTTGGTGGGGAACAGGTAGCCATCTTTCAACAAGGATTTTGATTAAAGTAACTTGTGGAGGTTTCAGGGATGAGGGAAAGTTGGTCTAAGATAGCAGAAAACTGAGTTTCATTATTGGGGTCAACATCGTTATTTTTAGCATAATCCCCAACAATTCAGTTCTTACCATACACCAACATACTGCTAAACACTCTATATAGATATCTCACTTAATATTAATATTAATAAAAGTAATATTAATATTACTTTGACACAAACCTGTTTGTTCACAGAAAGGAAAATTAAGCTCAGAAAGGCTAGGCAACATATTCAAACTCACACAGCACTTAAGTAGTAGAATTGGGGTTCAAGTCTAGAGGCTGTGCTTATAAACATAAGCAGAAGGAAAAAAAAAAACAGGAAAAAAGGGCTTAAAATATTTGAAGAAGGTTACAGTTTATGGAATATAGTCCCATAAGAAGAGTAAGGCAAAGACATGAGATATTTGTCTAGGAAATGAAATGGAAACTTCTTTCTGTCATCTAGAAGGAGAGAAGCCAAGCAAAAAAAGGAGAGAGAGTGATTTTGAAATAGAGATCTGTATCTTGAGGGAGCAGGGCATCCTAGATGGCACTAGTGGTAAAGAATCTGCCTGCCAATGCAGGAGACATAAGAGATGCCGCTTCGATCCCTGGCCTGGGAAGATCCCCTGGAGGAGAGTATGGCAACCCACTCCAGTATTCTTGCCTGGAAAATCCCATGGACAGAGGAGCTTGGCAGTCTACAGTCCATAGCGTCACAAAGAGTCAGACACCCTGAAGCTACTTAGCATGCAGGTATGCCTCTTGAGGGAGCATAAAATACATAAATCAAGTAAAAGGCCACGATCTAAAAAGTTTGCAGTGGAAATTGGGTCTTGCAATACGGAGTCTAGCATGTCTGACTCTTTGCGACCCCATGGACTGTAGCCTACCAGGCTCCTCTGTCCATGGGATTTTCTGGGCAATAGTACTGGAGTGGATTGCCATTTCTTTCTCCAGGGGATCTTCTCGACCCAGGGATAGAACCCAGGTCTCCCGCATTGTAGACAGACGCTTTACCGTCTGAGCCACCAGGGAAGTCCTCTATAAGAATATAAACATTCTTAAATATAATGAGGATCCTCTAACACTGGAGAAGATAGACTTTCAATAAACTGCATTAACACTGATAATTTTCTCAGTGTGACCCATGTTATGTTGTCCGTGAAAGGCAATAAGCTTTAGCCGGGACAGTATTAAATAGTAAATAATAATAATGTCTAAGAAACTAAAGATTCTAGGAAGGGAACATGGGTGGGGGATGGCTATGGCATCTACTAGCTCAAGTCACTGCCTCTGTTCTCTCTTGGTGGCTAAATTGTGCTGGACTCATCACAGCTTCAAGATTGGCAAGATAAATCTTAGTTCTTTGGGCAGCTCCAGATAAACTGGGACACTCTGCACATAGTTTAACTTTTTCCCTCCATAAGGGGAAGCTGAGAGATTAGATTTTTCATCTGCTCACTCTGTGCTAAACATGAATCTATGGCACGAACCAGTCTAAGCTACCACCTCCATTTTCCCTGTGCTGTACCCATTAGAGCTCCAAGGCTAGCAAGACAGAAGCTAGTCCTCAGGAAACCCTGTTGGAATAGTTGGGCCATTGGGTGAGGTTGGGAGCTAGGAAGCCTCTTCCTGATCTTATGATGCTGCACGTATGGGCAGGGTCTTGAGTATAAAGTGTCCTGAATATCCTACCAGCTTTAGTGAGTCTGGTTTTAGGCTCAGCTGGGGTGCAAGAGGTTTTCAATTGATTTCTGATTCCTCACAAATGGAATGTGCCTGTGAATTGTTGCTGAATCAGTGTGTTGGTTGGGGGAAGGAGAGTCTAGGAATTCCTACACTGCCATCTTGCTGATGTCAAACTCCATTAGACATCACACCCACATCCCATTTTTTTAAATCAGATTTTGCCTTCTTTTTACTGGTATTGCTTGTTTTGGTAGGATATGTCTTTCAATAGGCTCTGACAAAAAGATATAGAGAAGTTAAATTTTTGATGACATATCTAAACACATGTTTATTCTACTCTCTTGCTTGATCAATATTTTTTGACTGGGTATAGAATTCTCAGTGGAAAGTGATTTTCTCTCAGAATTTCAAGGAAATTGCTACATAGTTTTGTAGCTGTCAGTGTTGCTGTTGAGAAGGTAGATGTCATTTTGACTCCTGATCCTTTGTAAGGAAGAAAGAAAGAGGAAGAAATTTTCCTCTACCATTTTAGGTTCTTCAGGCTGCTCTAAGAATTAAATTGACATGAGACAGATTAACAGGAGAAAATCACACAGAAGCTTAACAACACATATACATGAGAGAGAACCAGAAAAACTGGGAAACTCACCAAAATGACTGAAGCTGTCACCTTAAATGTCATCTTTGGGTGCGTGCTTAGTCGCTTCAGTCCCATCTGACTCTTTGCGACCCTATGGACTGTAGCCTGCCAGGCTCCTCTGTCTGCCCTCTTCTATTCTCTGTTCTTCCTCAGGCAAGATCTTCCTGACCCAGGTATTGAACCCTTGTCTCCTGCATCTCCTGCATTGCAGGTGGATTCTTTACCACTGAGCCAACAGGAAATGCCATCTTTAGCCAAAGACAAAACAGGATGTTGGGGGTAGTGGTTTGGGATTTCAAAGGGGAGGAAGGTAATTCACAAAGAGATGGAAAAAAAATATTGGTAAACAAATGTTTGCTAGGCCACACAGAGATAACAGGACATGAAGTGGACTCTCATTTCTAAGAATTCTAAATTCTAAAAGATTCAGCTCTTTTAGGCAGTTAGGGGGAAGGTCAAAATTTCTCCCTGAGTCTTTTGGACCTTGATTATTTTCGGCTCAAAATAATCTGTATGCCAAGGAGATACTTTGGGGTGGCATATTTTGTTTCCCTACAAAGGTAACCTGAGCTGCCTCCTGAGAAATCTGCATGCAGGTCAAGAAGAAACAGAACTAGACGTGGAACAACAGACTGGTTCCAAATCGGGAAAGGAGTTCGTCAAGGTTGTATATTGTCACCCTGCTTATTTAACTTATATGCAGGGCGCATCATGTAAAATGCTGGGCCAGATGAAGCACAAGCTGGAATCAATATTGCCAGGAGAAATATCAATAACCTCAGATATGTAGATGACACCATCTTTTGGCAGAAAGTGAAGAACTAAAGAGCCTCTTGATGAAAGTGAAAGAGAAGAGTGAAAAAGTTGGCTTAAAACTCAACATTCAGAAAACTAAGATCATGGCATCTGGTCCCATCACTTCATGGCAAATAGATGGGGAAACAATAGAAACAGTGTCAGACTTCATTTTTTTGGGCTTCAAAATCTGACTGCAGCCATGAAATTAAAAAACGCTTACTCCTTGGAAGAAAAGTTCTGACCACCTAGACAGCATATTAAAAAGCAGAGACATTACTTTGCCAACAAAAGTCCATCTAGTCAAAGCTGTGGTTTTTCCAGTAGTCATGTATGGATGTGAGATTTGGACTATAAAGAAAACTGAGCACCAAAGAATTGATGTTTTTGAACTGTGATGTTGGAGAAGATTCTTGAGAGTCCCTCGGACAGCAAGGAGATCAAACCAGTCCATCCTAAAGGAAATCAGTCCTGAATATTCATTGGAAGGACTGATGCTGAAGCTGAAACTCCAATACCTTGGCCACCTGATGTGAAGAACTGACTCATTGGAAAAGACCCTGATGCTGGGAAAGATTGAAGGCAGGAAGAGAAGGAGATGACAGAGGATGAGATGGTTGGATGGCATCACCGACTTGATGGACATGAGTTTGAGTAAGCTCCGGGAGTTGATGATGGACAGGAAGCCTGTTATGTTGCAGTCCATGGGGTTGCAAAGAGTCGGACATGATTGAGTGACTGAACTGAACTGAACTGAGCAAAGGTAACCTACTTTTTCCTACCCAGAAGCATTTACAACTGTATCTTTGTCTCTGTTTTTCTGAAAGTTCACTGTGATGTGACTTTTTTTGGGTCATTTTCCAAATATTGTTCTCAGTGGGTCCATTCAGTCCAGAAACTCATGTCTTTTAATTTTGGGAAATGAACATTATTTGAATCACTTCTTTGAATTAATTCCTCTCAACTCATTTTTTCTCTTCACATGGAATTTCTACTATTCAAACATTTCACCTCCTAGGGTGATCCTCTAACTTTCTTATATTTTCTATCTTTCTATCATTTTTATCCAGTTTGGTCTTACGTGCACACTCCTCAGCTTTGTCTTTCATCCATTCATGAATTGTTTATTTATGCTAGCATGATTTTAAAAGCTACTTTTTATAACCCTGATATTAAAATGTACAAGAAAAAAAGAGAAAATACAATTATAGATTAATCTTACTAATGAATATATATATCATATAGCTTCAAAATAACTTAATAAATGTTTGATAAACTGAATCTAGCAACACTTTAAAAATAGTAATACAATATATCATGGCCAACTAGAATTTGTCTCAAATATTCAAGAATTGTCCAGCATCAGACATAAATTCTATTGGGGACAGTGACTAAAATGTTAGGCAAAACAAGAAAAAGTATCTCAAAGTATCAAGAAAAAAATTTGGATCAATTTAATTTAAAATGTATGTACATATTATTATACTTAAGAATGAAGCTAAGGAAGCATGTTGATTATAGTAAAAAAGGAAAATACAGGACATGTATTCTTGCTACCACTAAAATTATTCAGCACTGTGCTAGAAGACTTAAGCAATATGAAATAAAACTAAATATATAGGACATGAAGATTAAAAAAGAAATTCTTAATAAATTTAGCCAGTTTTTTTAGTAGAATATATACAAGAATAAATAACAGTTAATGATAAAGTATAAATGAAGAAACAATTTTATTCAGAATATCTATTCTAATAGATATGTTAATTCATGTTGCTACCTTGGGCTAAAAAAAGCAAAAGCTATAGACAGTCTTCAAGAAGAACATTATGAAACAGCACGGAAGAAGACAGAAGACTTAATAGAGAAACCCAGTAGTCAGGAATAGGATTATTCAATTCAGTAAAATGTGAGGAAACCACAAATTAAGCAATCCAATGTACTTTCATTCCCAGTGGGATTTTAGTACAATGTGATGAGAAAACATGGCAGAACAAACAAAGAAGAGCAAAGACAATTCTTTGTTTTTTTTTTATTAGTTTAAATTTATTTATTTTAATTGGAGGTGAATTACTTTACAATATTGTATTGGTTTTGCCATACATCAACATGAATCCATCATGGGTGTACACGTGTTCCCCATCCTGAACCCCCCTCCCACCTCCCTCTCCGTACCATCCCTCTGGTTCATCCCAGTGCACCAGCCCCAAGCATCCTGTATCCTGTATTGAACCTGGACTGGTGATTCGTTTCTTATATGATATTATACATGTTTTAAGACAATTCTTTGGGATAAAAAAAGAAGTAAGGAGGATTTGGGGCTTCCCAGGTAGCACTAGTGGTAAAGAACACACCTGCCAATGCAGGAGACATAAGAGGCACAGGTTCAATGTCTAGGTCGGGAAGAATCCCTGGAGAAGGAAATGGCAACCCACTCCAGTATTCTTGCCTGGAGAATCCCATGGACAGAGGAGCCTGGTGGGCTATAGTCCATGGGGTCACAAAGAAGCGGACATGACTAAAGTGACTTAGCAGATGCGCAAGGAGGATTTGTGCTACAGAACACAAAACTTAGCATCGTGCTATAATATTTAGTTATTCTATTTCTGGTTGTATGGTATACAAGTCCAATAGTATACTTGTAGTATACTACAAGTCCACTATTACAATGCAAAATATCTCTTAAAAAAATAAGTTCTGCTATGTTCCTGAGATTACAGGAAATGTGCAAAGTTATTTAAAAGAAAAAGAAGTAAATTTTGAAGGAAAGTTTCCTTGTAATGAGTGCTAAAATGGTGGTTATAGGAGTAAGTATGTAAGAAGGATAGATTGCCCTGAGAGAAAATACATTTCAGCACGATGATATGGAATTCAGAGTTTGGCCTATACATAAAGTAGTTGTTAGGCTGAGTGACTAGGAGATTAACCTGAATGGAAGAGGACAGAAATTCCAAGTCAGTAATGCTCCTGAGACTCCTTGTAGAAAATAATTGAAATTCCCTATAAAAGAGAGAACCTTCAGTTTAAGAATCTTAGTATTTTCATAGATTAGTACCAATTAAATTAGTGCACACACACACACAAAATAACCAATAGATAAAGGAAATGTGTCAGGTGAGAGAACAAATATCAACTTTAGACATCCCTGTTTAAAGAATTTACATCCTGGACTTATTATGTTCAAAATAGAAAGCACCAGTGGATTGTTGGAATGAAGGAGTGTTTGAGTCAGAGTTGAACCAGAGAAGCACAGCCGGCAGGATATGCATATTCTCTCTCTCGCTCTTGCTGTTGCTCTGGTTATTTGCTCTCACTCTCTACACCGCCCTCCCCTGTCCCTCCCTGAGTGACTGCTCTATAGATTTTAGACTTTCTTAGCCCCCATGGTTGCAAGTCCAAAATCCACAGGTTAGGAATCAGGGAGCGAAGTTCATGGGCTAATTCAAACTCCACAGTCATGGGTTGAAGCTGTAATTCCCAGATAGCATTTCTTCTCTTTATGTTGAGGGAAATTTTAGTCCTGCTTTTGTTGTTGCTGTTTAGTTGCTAAGCTGTGTCTGACTCTTTTAGACCCCATAGTCTGCAGCCCACCAGGCTCCTCTGTCCATGGGATTTCCTAGGCAAGAATACTGGAGTGGGTTGCCATTTCCTTCTCCAGAGGATCTTCTCAACCCAGAGACTGAACCCGTGTTTCCTGCATCGGTGGGCAGATTGTTTACCACTGAGCCACCTGGGAAGCCCAGCCCTGCTTTTAAGCCCTTCCAAAAAAGTTCATAAGGTCCTCCATAATCGTCCTATATAATCTCCATGACATAAATTTAAAATTTAATCTGTATGAGTTTAATTTTATCAAGATACCCTCACTTCGACACCTAGGTTAGGCTTTTATTGAATAATAGGGTACCATAGACACAATGCGTGACTAACTTCCACTTTAAGGTACTGTAGACTTGCCAAATTGATATAGCATTACAGCTATTACACAAACTCTAGATAACATACAAAATTTAATGACTTGAAGGCTTTGGAAAAAGAATTGATATTTGAAAGGCCAGTGTGGGTGAGTTTACTGTTTTTATCAAGCATCAAGTGAAGTTGCTCAGTTGTGGCAACTCTTTGCAACCCCATGGACTATAGCCCGCCATGCTCCTCCATCCATGGGATTTTACAGGCAAGAATACTGGAGTGGGTTGCCATTTCCTTCTCCAGGCGATCATCCCGACCCAAGGATCAAACCCAGGTTTCCTGCACTGCAGGCAGATTTTTTACTGTCTGAGACACCACGGAAGTGCCAAGGTATAGGTTACGTAGAGGTGCAATATGAGGTCACGAAACCTGTGTTTTTTAAAAAAGCACCTATTTTCTCTCCTGAGGAAACCAGAGATCATGGTCACTGAACAACAGCCACTGGGAAGTGAGGAAGGAATCACAGGAGAAAAATAAAAGGAAATAAAAGGAAAAATAAAAGTAAAATCCTAAATTCTATGTATATTCTCTGCCTAGGTTTCTATCTGATGGGTGAACCAAGCATGTGTGAGACAGTCTAAAAGCAGGATGCAACTAACACTAAAATAACCGATCTGGGATTCAAATTTCTGTCCTCCACAAGCAAGATAAATAGTGCAGTTTGAACCAAAAGAAGGCAATTTCTTGCTAAAACAAAAACATTAACACTCTTCAAAAGATGTTCAATGAGTTAATGAAACAGACACCTGTAATAAATGAAAAGACATGGAACCTAAAAAAACAGAAAAGTATAACCAATAAAAGTAAACCAAACTTTACCTAAGTGTCACTACTTGACCTTGACCTAAATCTTGCATGTTATAAAAAATAATTAACTCAAAATGGATCTATGACTTAAACATCAAATACAAAACTACAACACTGTAGGAAAAGAAACAAGAAAAACACTTAGAATATAGGGCTACAGGCAGCAAGTTCTCAGACTTGAAACCAAAAGTACAATTCATAAAAGAAAAGTTGATAATTGAATTTCATCAAAATTGAAAAATTGTGCTTGGCAAAAATCTTTGTAAAAAGGATGAAAAGACAAGCTATTAACTGGCAGAAAATGTCTGCAAAATATATAACTAGCTAAGTATTAGCATTAAGAATACATAAGGAACTCAATACTTAACAGTAAGAAAAATATATTTAGAAAATGGAGAAACACATGAACATATATTTCACCAAAGAGCATATACAGATGGCATAAAAGCACAGAAAAAGATATTCAACATCAATGCCATCAGAGAAATGCAAATTAAAACCACAATGAAATATCACCACACACATTAGAATGGCAAAAATAAAAAATAATAAAAATACCAAATACTGGTGAGGATGTAATTAAACTGTTAATCATACAATGCTGGCAAGAAAAAAATGGCTATTGTGAAAATAATCTTGACCTTTTCTTTAAAAACTGAAACTGAGGATTAGATCCATTAAACTGTAACTTGCTTGTCTAATAAATAGTCAATTGTAACCATTCTTCACTCATCAAGATCATTTTAATTATTCTTGCAAATTTCATACCCTCTAAGCTTCACATCAGAGAAGGCAATGGCACCCCACTCCAGTACTCTTGCCTGGAAAATCCCATGGATGGAGGAGCCTGGTGGGCTGCAGTCCATGGGGACGCGAAGAGTCAGACACGACTGAAGTGACTTAGCAGCAGCAGCAGCAAGCTTCACATAGATTAAACAATATATCACAAGATTCCTTCAACCTTCCCTATAGATAATAACTCTGATAGCATTATGGGTCATATATATATATATACACACACACACACACACACACACACACACACACACACACACACACACACACACTTGTCTGTGTGCATGTCACTATACCAACAGTTGCCTAAGTTGTTTTTCAGGAACTTAAGTTTGTTCTTGCTCAGCTCAAGTCAGTCAAGACCATTCAACTGGCTTGCATGAGTGCCCAATGGATAACTTTTGGTGAGAGGGCCAAAAACTCTGCTCTCAGAACATGCTAAAGCTGCCATTTTCTTAACATGTCCTATGAAATGCCATAAAGTTTGACCATGCTTGTGCAGACCACCAATTACCTAACTTTTGCTACCTCCAATCATCTTTCCCCATGCCTCACACCACCCTGCCTCTTTATCCCATACATATCCTTAACCCTATCTTTGTGGAGGTGTATTTGAGATTTGTTCTCCAATTTCATAACTTGGCTGCTTTGTAAATAAAACTTTTCTCTGCTGCAAATCTTGGCATCTCAGTGCTTGGCTTGCTGTGTGTTGGGCAAATGAACTTGGTTCAGTACCAAACTAAAAATGCAACTACCAGACAGACTAGCAATTAGATTCCTAACATTTGACAAGTAAGCTAAGAATGCTCAATGAGGAAAGGATAGTCTCTTCAGCAAATGGTGATTGAAAAACTGAATAAAAACCTGCAGAAAAAATGAAATTGAATCTGTCTTATATCACTCACAAAAATTAATTCAAAATAGATTAAAGACTTAAACATAAGATCTGAAACTCCTAGAAGAAAACATAGGGGAGAATCTCCTTGACATTGGTATTGGTAATGACTTTTTGGATATGACACTAAAACAAGAAGCAACAAAAACAAATGAGATTCAGTTAAAGTAAATGTTTCTGCACAGGAAAAGAAACAATCAATAAAATGAAAAGGTAACCTATAGAACAGAAGAAGATATTTTTTAAAACCGTATATAAGATAAAGTGTTAATATCCAACATAGAACTCAGTAACAACAATAGCAAATCCCCAAACAATCCTATTAGAAAATGGGCAGAGGAACTGAACAGACTTTTTTCCTAAGAAGACATTCAAATGACTAACAGGCATAAAAAAGATGGTCAACATCACTAATCATCAGGGAAGTGCAACTCAAAACCACAATGAGATATTACCTCCACATGTTAGAATGACTATCATCAAGAATAACAGAGGTAACATGGGCTGGTGAGGCTGTGGAAAAAGGAAGCTCTTGTACATTGTTGGTGGAAATGTAAATATTACTATATGATCCAGGAATCTCACTTCTGGGTATATATTGAAGTGAGATGAAAAGAAAACAGGATATCAAAAAGATATCTGCATGCCCTTGTTCACTGCAGCATTATTCACAATAACCAAGATTTGGGAACAACCTTAGTGTTTATCAATGGATGAATGGATAAAGAAATATGATATACATATGTATGAATATTATTCAGCCAAGAAGGAAATTCTGCCATTTGTGACAACATGAATGAATCTTTGGTATTATATATCTGTATATTGTCACTGTGCTTATTTAACTTATATGCAGAGTACATCATGAGAAATGCTAGGTTGGATGAAGCACAAGCTGGAATCAAGATTGCCGGGATAAATATCAATAATCTCAGATATGCAGATGACACCATCCTTATGGCAGAAAGCGAAGAAAAACTAAAGAGCCTCTTGATAAAAGTGAAAGAGGAGAGTTGGGAGGTAGTGAAGGACAGGGAAGCCTCATGTGCTCTAGTCCATGGGGTTACAAAGAGTTGGACATGACTGAGTGACTGAACAACAACAATAGTTTTGGAGATATAATGCAGAATATAGTATCAATACTATTTAAAATATATTTCAAAATTGCTGAGAGACTAGATTTGAAATGTTCTAACCATAAAAATAAATTATAGTTATGCAACATGACAGAGGTGTTAGGTAAAGTTTTAGTGCCATCATATTACAATATATAAATGTATCAAATCAACATGTATACTTTAAACTTACACAATGTTATATGTAAATTACATCTCAATTTTAAAAAAAGTGTTTCTTTGCTAATTTTTTTCAGAAAGGAATTTGGTGGTATGATATACCACCAATTGGTGGTGTGATATGTAATGGTGGTATTATCAGTTTTTAAAAGTGTTTACAAATGCTTTTAGAAATATTTGAAATACTTATATAATCATCTGGTTAGGAGAATTAGGACTTTCAGGGTAAAGAGGACCATTATCTAATGAAGAATAACACAATCTAACTTATCTCTTAGTACAGACAGCCAAGGGCCCTGTCTTACATCTTATGTGTGTGCTTGTGGACACACACGTGTAAATTCGAGGAGCCTAAGAGACAGTGCTGGACTAGATCTCACTTCTCTGATACAAAAGTTATATCCATTGCTTTTCAGGCAAATTTAACTGTTTCTCTGTAATTTAACTCTGTGGGAGCCTGGGGATTTGATGGTAAAGTCATTACTCATTAGATATATTTGTAAGAAGTAATTTTATTTATGTAGAATGAGTGGGGGATGAAAACATTGCAAGCAGAACAGTGGAAAAAATTAACTACTTGGCAGGGACTTGGGAACAGTTGGAGATAAGATCCTTTCTCTTTGCCCACTCCCATCCATATCTAGAAAGAAACAAACAGGAATTTACCAACACATCTACAGAATTTATAGAAATTTTTTAAAAATCCAAAACAACTCATAGTTTTTACAGATCTGTAAATTTCACCAGAACTCTTTAATATCCAGTATGAACCATCCCTATAATTTGCATGGAGTATTATAGCAATCTTTTAAAAAACATTCTTGGATATGAACACTAGACTCAGATGGTAAAGAATCCACCTGCCAAGCAGGAGACCTAGGTTTGATCCCTGGGTTGGGAAGATCCCCTGGAGAAGGGAATGGCTACCTACTCCAATATTCTTGCCTGGAGAATCCCATGGACAGAGGAGCCTTGTGGACTACAGTCCATGGGGTCGCAAGAGTTGGACATGACTGAGCAACTACCACTTCTTAGTAGCAGACCTGATTGCTCCAGGAAAACAAGGAGGTGTTAAAATGATCACTCCAGAAAATTTAACTTTACAGTTCCTCTTCTCTTCTAACATATTCTCATCACCACTATTATATGAAAAAAGCAGCCAACAGATACCGCCTTTTGATTACTACGTAGCTGACAGAATCCCTATTAAATGTTTAGTAAGTACCCCAGCCTCAAGCCGACACATGAAAGCAGATCTACATTATAAATAGGATCTTGTGCTAAAACTGTGATTATTCCTGGACTATCTGAACACTGAGCAGGTTCAGGAGATCTCTGGACCCTTAGCTTTCTTTTCTTCAATCTCTTTAGTATCTCTCTTCCAAATGCTGAAACTGCACATTGTTACTCTAAATTTCAATTAGGCCCTTGTCAAAGAAATCCTTGTTGAGGCACTTTTTAAGCAGCCAGTGAGGGAAATCCACCCATCTTCTCTGCTCTCTGTGCTACCACAGACTACCTAAGCCATCTAAATTGAATGAGGTGAAGTTGCTCAGTTGTGTCTGACTCTTTGCGACCCCGTGGACTGTAACCTACTAGGCTTCTCTGTCTATGGGATTCTCCAGGCAAGAATACTGGAGTGGATTGCCATTTCCTTCTCCAGGGGATTTTCCCGACCCAGGGATTGAACCCAGGTCTCCTGCATTGGAGGCAGACGCTTTAACCTCTGAGCCAATTGAATGAGGTTGAAGTTAAATGTCTACTCTGATCAAATGACACAGAATGTTTGTATCACTTCCCTTGAGAAATCATCTCTTTTGCCAGAAAAGAATACATCATGCCTGAAGCACCCATGCCTGAAATTTGAGAGAGCTATCTTTCCAAATGGAATTTGAACCTTTTCAAATAGTCACCATACACCTTCAGAGGCCAAAATGATTTCCAATTACTGAAAACTCATGAGTCCCAGGGTACTTTCTCCCGGTATACCTCCATCTGAGGCAATTTTTCTCCTCCTATCTCATCATTTAGAGCCCCAAGAGTTGTTGACTACATGTACTGAAACACTACCCAGAATTATATTTTTGATATAATATCTGTAGTGCCTTTCGAGGAAACAACTCCACTCTACAATTTTCTAAGATAAACAGAGAAAAGAACATTCTACACTGCTTCTTGGGCATTTTAAATGTCTAAACTAAATCAAAGGAGTCTTTAAGCTTGCCTGCCATCATAATATCCACAATTCCTTTTGTCTATTTTAGTCTCTGTGGCTTTGAACAGTCATATGTTGGGAAGAAACTGCCATTCTTTAATTGAAACATTAGTGAGCACATTTCTAAACAAAAAAGCTCTTATTTAGAAACTGTTCTTTTCCCACAAACCATGTAATTAGGCCCTAAACATAGTAACAAAGCTTAGAATTTAACTCTCAACTTATCCTTTCACATTTTTAAATAAGTTTAAATTTTAAAAAAGTTGTGCATTTACAAGAAAGTTGTGAACATCGTACAGAGAATTCTAATGTATTTCCTATTCAGTTTCCCCTAGTATTAACCTCTTACATCAGTTTGGTACATTTGCCATAATTAATGAACCAATACCAATACCTTATTATGAACTAAAGCCTATACTTCAGATTTCCTTCATTTTTACCTAATATTCTTTTTCTGTTCCAGAATCTCATTCAGAATACTCCATTTGGTCATCATATCTCTTTAGCTATTAGGCTTTCTCAGATTCTCTTTTTTAAGACCTTGATAGTTTTGAAAATAAATGGTCAGGTATTGGGTAGAATGTCCCTTCATTGTGATTTGCCTGATATTTTTCTCAGGGATGATGGGTTTTGAGGAGGAAGACCACTAAAGTAATGTACCATTTTCATCATACCATAAGTATCAACATAATTTATCACAGTTCATAACAACTTGAATCACTCAGCTTGAGGTAATGTTAGGTTTCTCCACTATTAAGTTACTCTCTTTTCTCCCCCTTTCCATACTGGTAGGAAGTCACTATGCATAGGCACACTTAAGAAGTGGAAAATTACATTCTTGTAAGCAAAATATCTACATAAATTATTTGGAATTCTTTATGGGGATTTGTCTCTTTTCCTCAATTTATTTCTTACTTAAATAACTTAGTTGTGTAAGTGGGGGCTTTAATTTCATACAACATGAATCATTCTGACTTTCTCCTCTTGCTCAATTATCTGTAATTCTTACTCCAACCATGAGAAACCTAGTTCCTGCTGTATGCCGTCCATTTACATAACTGTCCAATCTTTGTATATTCATAAAATGGTTTCAAAATTGTTAATACAGAACTTTCCTGGTGGCACAGTGGATAAGAATCCACCTACCAATGCAGGGGACACAGATTCAATCCGGAGTCTGGAAGATTCCACATGCCACAGGGCAACCAAGCACGTGTACCACAACTACTGAGCTAATGTGCCACAACTACTCAAGCCCACACTCTCTAGAGCCTGTGCTTTGCAACAAGAGAAGTCACCATCACTGAGAAGTCCATGCACCATGACAAAGAGTAGCCCATTCACCACAATTAGAGAAAATCCCTTGAGCAGCAACAAACACCTAATGCAACAGCACTGTCAACTAGAGCGCAGTTCGTATGTACAGTTCTTTTGCTTTTAGTTTTACAGTTTCTACTCACTTTTAAAATTACTTAAGTTAGCACTTATTTTTCCCTCACACCCACAACTGAGATTATTCATACATCTGGAATACAGTAAAATTGTTTCATCGCAATCTACCTTCCATCCTGGGAACAGAAACTTCTAAGTGATTTTTTAAAAATTTGCACACATTAATGGTCACTCTTTGTGCTGTGAAGTTCTGTGAGTTATGCCATATGCATAGTGTCATGTATCCACAATTATAGTACCATACAAAGTAGTTACATTGCCCTAAAATACCACCTATGTTTTAATTATTCAACCTCCTCTTCTACTTCCAAAACTCCTGGCAACCACTTATCCATTTAACCATCTCCATAGTTTTGCTTTTCCAGGCAAGTGTTAATCACTCTGTCCATGGGATTCTCCAGGCAAGAATACTGGAGTGGGTTGCCATTTCCTACTCCAAGGGATCTTCCCTACACAGGGTATTATGTTTAGTGAAATAAGAGACAACTGTATGTTATCACTTATATGTATAGCCTAAAAAATAAAACAAATAAATCTGTATAGCAATATAGAAACAGACTCAAAAATATAGAAAACAAATTAAGATATAGAAAGTGAATTAGTAGATATCAGTGGGGAGAGGAAAGCAGAGAGGGGCAAGATAGGTGTATGGAATTAAGAGGTACAAACTACTATGTATAAAGTCGATAAGCACAGGGAATTATAACCATTATTTTGCAATAACTTTACATGGAGTATAATCTATAAAAATGCTGAATCACTATGCTGTATACCTAAAGCTAATATAATATTGCAAATCTACTATTTTTCAATTAAAAAAAAGAAACTAAAGTAACCTACATGTCCTTTAACAGGTGAATGGTTAAAAAATACTGGTTATGTAGTTTTTCCTAGAATAAGAATTCAAATAAAAAGTTTGTTTTCTAATAAATTTATGTTTTGTGTAATCATAACCTCTATATTAAATTTACAAACCATAAATAAACCAATAGTTTCAATTAAAAACAACAAAAAAAGAAAAGTCTATGATACATCCATACCCTGGAATATTACCACCTAACACTAAAAAGAAACAAACTATTGATCCATGCAAGAGACTGGATTAATCTTCAGAGACATGCTGAGTGAAAAAAGCTGATCCCCAAAGGTTATATATTTTATGATTTCATTTAGGTAATATTCTTGAAATAATAAATTATAGAAGAAAAAATATCAGAAGTTTCCAGGGGTTTAGGAGGGGGCAAGAGAGAGAAGTGGCTGTGGTTATAAATGGCAAAATGAGGAATCCTTCTGGTGATGGAAATATTTTGTATCTTGAATGTATCAATGTCAGATGGTGGTTGTGATATTGTACTATAATTTTACAATATGTTATCATTGAAAGACACTACGTAAAGGACATGTGAGATCTGTATATCAAGTCATGCAAAAAAAATATTGGTGAATCTTAAATGCATGTTGCTAAATGAAAGAAGCCAATCTGAAAAGGCTACACATTGTATGATTATGATACATTTATAAGACATTCTAGAAAAGCCTCAGATAATAAAGAATTTGCCTGCAGTGCAGGAGACCTGGGTTTGATCCCTGGTTTGGGAAGATTCCCTGGAGAAGGGAATGACAACCCATTCCAGCCTTCTTGCCTAGAGAATCCCATGGACAGAGGAGCCTGGCGGGCTACAGTGCATGGAGTCACAAAGAGTTCGAGATCACTGAACCCACTGATGCATGAAATACTCTTAAGATCCATTCATGCATGTGTGTTTGCTGAGTAGCTAAGTCATGCCCAGCTCTTCATGACACCATGGACTGTAGCCCACCAGGCTCCTCTGTCCATGGGATTTCCCAGGGAAGAAAACTGGAGTGGGTTATCATTTTCTTCTCCAGGGGATCTTCCTAACCCAGGGATTGAACCCATGTCTCCTAAAATTGGCAGGGGAGTTCTTTACTGCTAAGCCACCGAGGAAGACAATTCACATCGTTGCAAATAGCAGAATGTCATCATTTTTTGTGGCAGAGTAATATTCCATTGCATACATATACCATTCTTTACCATTTGGGTATTGAGAGATTCTTGGGTTGCTTCCGCGTCTTGGCTATTCTAAATAGTGCTTCTATGAACATTGGGATGTAGGAATCTTGTTGAATTAATGTTTCATCTTTTTCAGATATGTACCCAGAGTAGAATGACTAGATCATATGGTAGTTATATTTTTAGTTTTTTGAGGTACCTCCATACTGTTTTTTACAATGTCTGTACCAATTTATATTCCCATCAACAGTGTACTAGTCTTTCAACAGTATTTTGAATAAGGCCTGTGAGAACGAACACCCTTGCCTTGTGTCCCACCAAGGGAAAGCATTCTGTTTTTCACAATTAAGTGAAAAGTTAGCTACAGGTTTTTTTTACAGATGCTCTTTTTCAAAGTTTAGGAAGTTCCCATATATTCTCATGAAAAGATGTTGGATTTTTTTCAATGCTTTTTCCTGATTGATATGATTATGTGACTTATGTTCTTTAGCCTGTTAATATAATTTATTACATTGAATAAATGTTTTGAGGGGCTGCACTGGGTCTTCACTGCTGTGCAGGCTTTCTCTGCCTGTGTGCAGGCAGTGAACAGTGGCTGCTCTTGAGTTGCAATGCATGAGCTTCCCATTGCAATGGCTTCTCTTGTTGCAGAACATGGGCTCTAGGCATGTGCTCTCAGTAGTTGTGGTTCACGGGCTTAGTTGCTCCATGGCATGTAGGATCTTCTTAGACCACAGGGATGGAACCTGTGTCCACTGCATTGATAAGTGGATTATTATGCACTGGACAACCAGGGAGAGCCCATTAAATAAGTTTTAAACATTGATATAGCTTTTCTTCCCAGGGATAAGCAATACTTGGTTATGCTATAAAATTCTTTGTATGTGTTGCTCATTTATAAATAATATATTAAGGAATTTTGTGTCTATATTCATGAAATATTTTGGCTTGTAGTTTCCTTTTTTGCACTTTTTTCCAGGCTGCTATCATGCTAATAAAGGCCTCATAATATGAGTTGGAAACTGGTCTTTCATTTTCTATTTTTTGGAAGAGATTATACACTATTGGTGTTAATTCCTCTTTAAATATTTGATAGAATTCTCCAGTCAAACCATCATGGACTAGAGATATCATTTTGGCAGTTTTCAAATTACAAAATCAATTTCTTTGACAGTTATAGGGCTATTCAAATTATAAATTTCATATTTAATGAATTATAGTTTTTATTTTTCACATGATTCATCCATTTCTTTTATGCTATCAAATTTATGTGTGTAGAGTTGTTTGTAGCATTCACTTATTCTTTTAGTGTCTGCAAGGTCTATATTTAAGTCCTCTGTTTAGTCTTAATACAGATGATTTGCAGGTTTTTTTTTTTGTTTGTTTGTTTGTTGGTCAGTATTGCTAGAACTTTGCCAAATGTATCAATTTTTTCATTGAATAATCTGCTTTAAAAAATATGTCTCCACTGTTTTCCTATTTTAATTTCCATTGATTTATACTCTTATGTTTATTATTTCCTTCCCTCTGTTGATAATGACTTTATTTTCTTCTCCTTTTCCTAGTCTCTTGAGGGAGAAACTTAGGCTCCTGAGTTGAAATCTATACAGTTCTCTCACCCAGGGTTGCCACCACATTGCACCACTCCAGGGAGAAGCAAAGTGTTCAATGAGAAAATTGCCCACTGTAGATGTGTTTCCCAGTGGCCCTACTCTTAACAATATAGGAAAACCAAATACCAGCAAATGTGTTCAACAAAAAGATAGTATGCCAGTAACTTAACAATATTTGACTCTGACCTTTTCTCCTTGACTTTAAATAAACAAACAGATGGGGGAAAAGTGGAAACAGTGACAGATTTTATTTTCTTAAGCTCCAAAATCACTGCGAATGGTGAGTACAGCCATGAAATTAAAAGATGCTTGCTTCTTGGAAGGAAAGCTATGACAAATCTAGACTGTACTAAAAAGCAGAGACATCACTTTGCTGACAAAGATGCATATAGTCAAAATGATGATTTTTCCAGTAGTCATGTATGGATGTGAGAGCTGGATCATAAAAAAAGTTGAGCAGTGATGAATTGATGCTTTCAAATTGTGGTGCTGGAGAAGACTCCTGAGAGTCCCTTGGACTACAAGGAGATCCAACCAGTTTATTCTAAAGGAAATCAACCCTGAATATTCATTGGAAGGACTGATGCTGAAGCTCCAATTTTTGATCACTTGATGCAAAGAGCTGACTCATTGAAAAAGACCCTGAAGCTGGGAAAGATTGAGGGCTGGAGGAGAAGGCGACAACAGAGGATGGGATGTTTGGATGGCACCACTGACTCAATGGACATGAGCTTGAACAAACTCAGGGAGATGGTGAATGACAGGGAAGCCTGGCATGCTGCAGTCCATGGGGTCACAAAGAGTTGGACACAACTTATCAACTCAACAACAACAACAATTTACAGGCAGGAGTTACCATGATGTCACTAAAAATATTTCAATGAAAAGTAGTATACCTTTTTGTCCATAGTAGCTATTGTTGTATCTGCCATTTATATCTTGTCTAAATGTTGCCTTTTAACCTTTCTCCTGCAAATTTTGGGAAATTTCAAATGTTTTGTAGTTTACAAATATAATTTATATATTGAAATCAGGCTTGCTAAACTCTCGTCCCTGCACCTTCTCCTAAAGTACAAACTGACAGTTGTGGCTAATTAAACCCATTTTACTGGGCTTTTTGAAAACCCTTACAAGTGTAGGTTTAAAAGAGAGGATGAGAGGGGTCATTGCTGTAATAGTTGGCTTCCAGGAAACTAAAAGCTGCAAGTTAATAGGTAATTTCCTATAAATTACTTGGAGTTAGAATTGACTCAGCCTGGCTCTATACAAAACAGGGTGTGAGGAGTCAAAGATTATTTCAAGTTTTTTTTTTTTCAAAATGTTTACATTTAATTAATTAATTAATTAATTTTTATTTTTTTAACGTTATTTTTACTTTATTTTACTTTACAATACCGTATTGGTTTTGCCATACATTGACATGAATCCACCACGGGTGTATACGAGCTCCCAAATCTGTGTGACTGAGAGGTGTTAGTCCTATTAAGCAGAATAGGAAATGGGGGAGGGGGGGAAGCTGAAGGTGTAGAGATAGGGCAGAACATTCAGGTAGAAATATCCAGCTCAACAAGCCTGTGCAAAGTTGGAGAGAGGTGAGGGCTAAAACAAATAATTTGTATGGAAATACAAAAAACCTCAAATAGCCAAAGCAATCTTGAGAAAGAAGAATGGAATTGGAGGAATCAACCTGCCTGACTTCAGGCTCTACTGCAAAGCCACAGTCATCAAGACAGTATGGTACTGGCACAAAGACAGAAATATAGACCAATGGAACAAAATAGAAAGCCCAGAGATAAATCCACACACCTACGGACACCTTATCTTTGACAAAGGAGGCAAGAATATACAATGGAGAAAAGACAATCTCTTTAACAAGTGGTGCTGGGAAAACTGGTCAACCACTTGTAGAAGAATGAAACTAGATCACTTTCTAACACCATACACAAAAATAAACTCAAAATGGATTAAAGATCTAAACGCAAGACCAGAAACTATAAAACTCCTAGAGGAGAACATAGGCAAAACACTTTCTGACATAAATCACAGCAGGATCCTCTATGATCCACCTCCCAGAATACTGGAAATAAAAGCAAAAATAAACAAATGGGATCTAATTAAAATTAAAAGCTTCTGCACAACAAAGGAAACTATAAGCAAGGTAAAAAGACAGCCTTCTGAATGGGAGAAAACAATAGCAAATGAAGCAACTGACAAACAACTAATCTCAAAAATATACAAGCAACTCATGCAGCTCAATTCCAGAAAAATAAACGACCCAATCAAAAAATGGGCCAAAGAACTAAACAGACATTTCTCCAAAGAAGACATATCAAGGGAGATGTGTATAAGAGACAGAACCTGTATACTCTCATGTAAGAATGAAGCACCAGCCTATGTTCGATACAGGATACAGGCTGGTACATGGGGATGATCCAGAGAGAGGATATGGGGTGGGATGTGGGAGGGGGATTCAGGATTGGGAGCTCATATACACCCATGGTGGATTCATGTCAATGTATTGCAAAACCAATACGGTATTGTAAAGTAAAATAAAGTAAAAAAAAAAAAAAAAAAAGTATAGAAATCATTCCTTTCACGAAAGTTTATTGACTGGTTATTAGATGCCAGATTCTGTTCGCTGCTTTGTGATGCATTTGCACAGAAAGTAGACTTGTAGTCTTTAGTGAAACGTAGCAGGACCCTGTGCAATTCCCAGGCATGGAAGCCTTTTGTGTTCCCCATTCCTTGTTTGTAGGGAACAGACTCCAGCATCCACGATCTTTCCTGAGTTCCGAAGTGCAGATTGAAACAGGTACTTTTCAGAGAAGGGAGGGGATTCTGAAACAAGGAAGGAGAAGCTAAGAAACAATAGTGCAGCCTTGGATCGAAGTCCTGGTTCTTCCTCAAGGGATACACATGACAATATCTTTTGAGCTCTTTACAAAACTAAAACCCCCAGCATAGAAGATGTTAGTTTTCTTCATTCCAGAGAAGAACCCCTGAGGCCAGATTACAGAAACAAGAGAAGCTCATCAAGAGGCCACCTGATGCCAGTTGAAGGTGTGTAGGCCCTGCACACACCCTGATCCTTACCAGCAACTCTTCCCTTGAACCATTGCTATAAAACTCCTCACCAAATTCCCCCAGGTTAGAACACATGTTTTTTGAGAGGTATGAGCCTGCTGTGTTCCCCTTTGCCTGGCAAAGCAATAAAGCTATTCCTTTCTACTTCACCCAAAACTCTATCTCTGTGATTCAATTTGGTACTAGTGCACAGAGGCTGAGTTTTTGGTAACATTGCCGCTGGATGAGACTGTAAAGGGTGAGTATGAAGAAAGAAGAAGCAAAGAGACAGGCTTGGGATATGGGAAAAGGGAAGTGGGGGAAGAAACAGGAGAATGCAGTTCAACAGAAGCCAAAGGAAGAGAGAATTTCAATAAAGGGATGATAAACAGAAAGAAAGAACTTAGTAACTGAAAAAAAATATTGGATTCTGTGTGTGGGAGATAACTTATAATCATAATAATTAGCTTTTATTGAACACAGTCTCACATGCATGATGTCATTTTATCCTCAGTGCAATTCTGTACAAAGGGACCTTATTATCTCAGCTTTACAGATTGAGGAGACTGAGGCTTATAGAAGGAATCCAGAGTGAATAGTTAAGACGGTTAAAACAGATTTTACTCAGGAACTGTCCTAATGGAGGAAAAATACCTAAGTATAGTTCAGTTCAGTTCAATCTCTCAGTCGCGTCCGACTCTTTGCGACCCCATGAATCACAGCACACCAGGCCTCCCTGTCCATCACCAATTCCCGGAGTTTACTCAAACTCATGTCAATCGAGTGGGTGATGCCATCCAGCCCTCTCATCCTCTGTCGTCCCCTTCTCCTACCCCCAGTCCCTCCCAGCATCAGAGACTTTTCCAATGAGTCAACTCTTCACATGAGGTGGCCAAAGTACTGGAGTTTCAGATTCAGCATCAGTCCCTCCAATGAACACCCAGGACTGATCTCCTTTAGGATGGACTAGTTGGATCTCCTTGCCATCCAATGGACACTCAAGAGTCTTCTCCAACACCACAGTTCAAAAGCATTAATTCTTCGGTGCTCAGATTTCTTTATAGTCCAACTCTCACATCCATATATATGACTACTGGAAAAACCTTAGCCTTGACTAGACGGACCTTTGTTGGCAAAGTAATGTCTCTGCTTTTTAATATGCTCTCTAGGTTGGTCATAACTTTCCTTCCAATGAGTAAGAGTCTTTTAGTTTCATGGCTGCAGTCACCATCTGCAGTGATTTTGCAGCCCTAAAAAAATAAAATCAGCCACTGTTTCCACTGTTTCCCTATTTATTTGCCATGAAATGATGGGACTAGATGCCATGATCTTAGTTTTTTGAATGTTGAGCTTTAAGCCAACTTTTTCACTCTCCTCTTTCTCTTTCATCAAGAGGCTTTTTAGTTCCTCTTCACTTTCTGCCATAAGGGTGGTGTCATCTGCATGTCTGAGGTTATTGATATTTCTGCCAGCAATCTTGATTCCAGCTTGTGCTTCTTGCCCAGCGTTTCTCATGATGTACTCTGCATAGAAGTTAAATAAGCAGGGTGACAATGTACAGCCTTGATATACTCCTTTTCCTATTTGGAACCAGTCTGTTGTTTCATGTCCAATTCTAACTGTTGCTTCCTGACCTGCATATAGGTTTCTCATGCAGGTCAGGTGGTGTGGTATTCCCATCTCTTTCAGAATTTTCCACAGTTTATTGTGATCCACACAGTCAAAGGCTTTGGCATAGTCAATAAAGCAGAAATCGATGTTTTTCTGGAACTCTCTTGCTTTTTCCATGATCCAGCAGATGTTGGCAATTTATCTCTGGTTCCTCTGCCTTTTCGAAAACCAGCTTGAACATCAGAAAGTTCACGGTTCACGTACTGCTGAAGCCTGGCTTGGAGAATTTTGAGCATTACTTTACTAGCATGTGAGATGAGCGCAATTGTGCGGTAGTTTGAGCATTCTTTGGCATTGCCTTTCTTTGGGATTGGAATGAAAACTGACCTTTTCCAGGCCTGTGGCCACTGCTCAGTATTCCAAATTTGCTGGTACATTGATTGTAGCACTTTCACAACATCATCTTTATAGAATTGGGCTCAATTCTAGATCCAGCAAGGATAAGTGAGAATGTATAGGGTAGGGTCATTCTTCCTAAATGGACTTAAGCAAATTATTGCTGAAGGCAAGTCAAGGTGATCAGATATCAAGCAAGGGTGTGGAATAAGGAATTTGATCAGATATCAAGAGTGGGAGCTTCTCTATCTACAAAACAGAAACAGACTTATAGACAAAGAGAACACATTTGTGGCTGCCAAGGGGGAGTAGAGGAGGGAGGAGGTGGACTGCGAATTTGGGGTTGGTAGATGCAAGCTATTACACTCAGAATGGATAAAACAACAAGGTCATAAGGCACAGTGGTGGTTTAGTTGCTAAGTTGTGTCCAACTCTTGCCATCCCATAGACTGTAGCCTGCCAGGCTCCGCTGTCTGTGGGATTCCTTCAGGCAAGAGTACTGGAGTGGGTTGTCATTTCCTTCTCCAGGAGATCTTCCTGACCCAGGGATCGAACCCAGGTCTCCTGCATTACAGGAAAATTCTTTACCAACTGAGCTACAAGGGAAGCCCCAGATAAGATTATAGGTCATTGTGAAACAATAGCTATTCACTTAGCCAAAGTAATGTCAACTCATCTCAACTACAAATTGGCACTTACTAAGAGCATTGCCAGTGACTGAACAACAAAGGCGTTTGCCATCTGCCTCTATGGAGATTGTGCCCCATGTTGCTATAGCTGTTGACCTTCAACAACCCCTGAGGGAGTTCAGGGTGGAGTGAGGTGCTCTGTGCTCCAGGGAATCTAGTGGGACAGGTCTTTAGACTGTGGGATGATTTTAGAAACAGATTTTATGATCTCAAACCTTAGCAGCCATGAAGAGATACCCCATGTCCAAGGTAAAAGAAACCAAAGTAAGACGGTAGGTGCTGAGAGAAAGCATCAGAGGGCAGACAGACTGAAAACCGCAATCACAGAAAATAGCCAATCTGATCACATGGACCACAGCCTTGTCTAACTCAATGAAACTAGGCCATGCCATGTGGGGCCACTCAAGATGGATGGGTCATGGTGGGGAGGTCTGACAGAATGTGGTCCACTGGAGAAGGAATGGCAAGCCACTTCAGTATTCTTGCCTTGAGAACCCCATGAACAGTATGAAAAGGCAAAATGATAGGATACTGAAAGATGTAGGTCCTCCTAGGATGTAGACCTCCCCAGGTCAGTAGAGGCCCAATATGCTACTGGAGAAGACTGGAGAAATAACTTCAGAAAGAATGAAGGGATGGAGCCAAAGAAAAAGCAACACCCAGTTGTGGATGTGACTGGTGATAGAAGCAAGGTCCGATGTTGTAAAGAGCAATATTGCATAGGAACCTGGAATGTTAGGTCCATGAATCAAGGTAAATTGGAAATCATCAAACAAGAGATGGCAAGAGTGAACATTGACATTCTGAGAATCAGCGAACTAAAATGGACTGGAATGGGTGAATTTAACTCAGATGACCATTATATTCAGGAGGAGAAGGGGACGACCGAGGATGAGATGGCTGGATGGCATCACTGACTCGATGGATGTGAGTCTGAGTGAACCCTGAGAGATGGTGATGAACAGGGAGGCCTGGCATGCTACAATTCATGGGGTCGCAAAGAGTCGGACATGACTGAGCGACTGAACTGAACTGAACTGATTAAAGTGAAAGTGGAGAGTGAAAAAGTTGGCTTAAAGCTCAACATACAAAAAACTAAGATCATGGCATCTAGTCCCATCACTTCATGGCAAATAAATGGGGAAACAGTGGAAACAGTGGTTGATTTTATTTTGGGGGGCTGCAAAATCAATGCAGCCATGAAATTAAAAGAGTCTTACTCCTTGGAAGGAAAGTTATGACCAACCTAGAGAGCATATTAAAAAGCAGAGACATTACTTTGCCAACAAAGGTCCGTCTAGTCAAAGCTATGGTTTTTCCAGTAGTCATATATATGGATGTGAGAGTTGGACTATAAAGAAAGCTGAGCACCGAAGAATTGATGCCTTTGAACTGTGGTGTTGGAGAAGACTCTTGAGAGTCCCTTGGATGGCAAGGAGATCCAACTAGTCCATCTTAAAGGAGATCAGTCCTGGGTGTTCATTGGAAGGACTGATGTTGAAGGTGAAACTCCAGTACTTTGGCCACCTGATGCAAAGTGCTGACTCATTTGAAAAGTCCCTGATGTTGGGAAAGATTGAAGGCAGGAGGAGAAGGGGATGACAAAGGATGAGATGGTTGGATGGTATTCCCAACTCAATGGACATGAATTTGGGTAGGCTCTGGGAGTTGGTGATGGACAGGGAGGCCTGGCCTGCTGTAGTTCATGGAGTCACAAAGAGTTGGACATGACTGAGCGACTGAACTGAACTGAACTGAATCCTTACATCTCCTCATATCTGGAGAAGCACTAAATCTCTTCATGGTGATATCAGATCCTCATGACTAACAAAAAACCTTTTGTAAAATGAGTGCTTCATGGAATTGAACTCCCCCTTCACCAAAACCTTATATATTTACTTCCCCTCACTGCCGCTTTGGAGCAGTCTCAAAGCTATCTGAGATGATGCCTCCCAGGATGCAGTCCTCATTTTGCCCCAAATAAAACTTAACTCACAACTCTCAAGTTATACATCTTTTTTAGTTGACAGTAACAATAAAGGATTTCAGAACAAATCATTTGAGATAAAGAAACTTAAATCTATTATCAAAGGCAGATCAACGTCTGAAGAAAAAGTATCATCTTAACAGAGAGAAAACCTAAATTCAATTTTTGCACCAGCTTACTTTATTTAAAATGTAAACTTAGTTAAATATATTTAAAACTTAGTCCTAATCATGTACAAAACTCTTTTCTCATGGTTCATTTTCCACAAACCTTATCACTTTCTGTATCCATACTGTGTTCTTCCACCCTAAAAAGCCTCTTGTAAGTAAGTACTTGCACAACACACAATATCTGCAATCAACTGTCATAGAAAAGACTATGAAAAATTAATGTGTATATATGCATAGCTGAGTCAGTTTGCTGAACAGCAGAGATTGGCACAAGATTTTAAATCAACTATATTTCAGTTAAAAAAAAAAAAAAGAATGGAAGGTTCTTGATAAATACACTTAGCAGGATTCTTGCTTGAAATGAACTAAGCAGGTCAAAGGTAAGCTGTAAGAAAAAGGCCTAGTCAGAAAGTAGGCTCAGAGGAGCCCATCTAAAGTCTGATCAAGGAGAATCTTTGCCAGATCAGTGGTTAACTTTCTTGCTGAAGGGAAATGGTAGAGCAGAAATTTAATCTCATCTCTATCTGGTCTTAAAATTGTCTACATTTTAACTTCAGAATGAAGAGTTCCAGTTTGTGTAAGCAGAAGCCAGTAGTTTGCAAACTTTGCTGCACATTAGAAATAAGCAGCGACAGTTTCAAAATCTTGCTGCCCAAGTCATAGCATTCATAGCAAATTAAATCAGGATATTTGGTATCAGTAGTTTTCTAAGATTCCCCTGGGGATTCCAATGTGCAGTTTGGGAACCAGTGGGCTGATGAGTAAGCAGGCCAAAAGGAAGTGTAAATCAGTGTAAATGATGGCATTGAACAATTTGCTGCTTAAAAAAAAAGGGAACTGGGGACTTCCCTGAAGGTCCAGAGGTTGGGAGTCTGTCTTAGGAGTGCTGGGGACTCAAGTTTGATCCCTGATCTGAGAATGAGGACCACATGTGCTGTGGGGTAACTAGAGCCTGCATGTTGCAACAAAGACTCCATGCATCACAACAATACAGTCAAATAAATTAAAAAACAAACTAACAAACCCCAAAACCTAGGGAATTAAGATAGATAAGAGTGCTGAGGAGACAGAATTTAAAATAATGAAATCTTCTACTAACATGGAAAAACTTTCCACCGAGGTAGTAGAGACAAAAAGCTATTTTATTATTGAGTAAGCATTAAACCAGAATGTGGTGCACATCACAGACAATTTGCTATGCGATCACAAAAACAGACAGCAATTTCAACCTCTTATATAGCTAAACAGGTAAAATTCATTACGTGTGTGTTCTCAAGAAAACAATAACTAGCCCTTAGGACCTTACAACATCTTTTATCATACCTAAATTTCAGGAAATCATCCATGTTAGTTAACTGACTTTATTCAGTAGGCAAATAAGCTTTTCATATATTAACAATGGGAGGTAATTTTATAAATAAGAGATAGATGCTCACTGATATTAGAGTCTGACCCTCACACAGAGATGGAAATAGGCTGCCATCTTCCTCCAAGTTTACATCTCAAAAGGATGGCTTTCCTTGAGGAAACAGACTCCAGTTGTGAGGCAGCTTGAGAGGCTTATTTAGGCCTTATGAAGATTCATATACATTTGAAAGGTGACTTCCATGGTGGCTCAGATAGCAAAGAATCTGCTTGCAATAAGGAGACCCGGGTTTGATCCCCAGATCTGATCCCTGGATCGGGGAAGTTCCCCTGGAAGAAGGAAATGAAAGCCCATTCCTAGTCTTGCCTGGAGAATTCCATGGATAGACGAGCCTGGTGGGCTACAGTCCATTGGGTCTCAAGAGTCAGACACGACTAGCACTTTTTTTTTTTTTAACAAAAGGATAATTCTTACTTGGTTTTCAAAGTTTTCCCATGTCTTCTGTTTCTTAAAAATAACCAACTCAGAATTAATCCTTACACCAACGAGGCATATTTAAGATGATATAGTCTGCTCTCCTTTACTATTTTTGCATGGAGAAATGTGAAAAACTTTGTAAGCTGAGGGTAAGAAGCTGCAAGGACATTGAATATACAAGAGAACAGAGGCATTAGTGGGAAAGCTTCCAGAACACTAGAGAAGTAATAACATCAAAAATCTAAGTGAGCGGGTAAGTTTGGGCCAGGAGGAAGGATACTTCTTTCTCTGAAATGAGAGGGTGAAGATGCAGATATATGATTTTATGGAAGGGGGGAGGCTATCTGTCTTCCTCCTCAGAAATCTAGTGTTTCTCCATTAGACCAAGCCCACTTTCAGCAGTAACTTGCCCAGGGCTGGCAAATTTCAGGAGGATGCAATTCACAGCAGCATGCCTCCAATCATCATCCACTGATGAGGAAGATTATAACAGACAATGCCAATGATTTACTTAAATTTGCTCCGATTCAGTCATTATCAGAGACCTTACATTTCCAAACAAAACAGGGTCATAGAGCTGGCAAAAGGGAACTCTGTAGGATGTGCCAAGGCCAAGTAGTTTTTGACAGCGATCTTTCCATTTTATCTAAGGCCTCTTTTACAAATGTGAGAGATCAGAGTTATCACTAAAAAATAGAAAGAAGAAAATGAGTTAAATGAAACTCAAAGAGGTTTGTATGTTTGTTTTCCCTGCTGCTACTCCAGGTTTTCATTAAGTATCAGGTGCTCTTCATCCAAGGTCACTTGAATCCTCCTGTTAAGTACGCCAAGAAATATTTGTATTTTCATCTATTTTAATAGATTGAAGTAATTTATGGAAAAAGTAACATCTTAGATGAGAAAAACAGATTCGTGTAGTAGTGTATAAGGGCAAAGCCACAAGGTCTAACAGGATTCTACAGTGACAGCTTGTAAGCAGGAGAAAAAGCACAGAGTTAAACATTCTAACTTTGGCCTCTTCAATACTGCTAGCTGGGTTACCTAGGATAATATAATTCACTTGCTAAATTGTGTCTGACTCTTTACAACCCAATGAACTGCAGCCTGCCAGGCTTCCTTGTCCTTCATTATCTCCCAGAGTTTGCTCAAATCATGTCCATCAAGTCAATGATGCCATCCAACCATCTCATCCTCTGTCACCCTCTTCTCCTCTTGCCCTCAATCTTTCCCAGCATCAGGGTCTTTTCCAATGAGGTGGCACTTCCAATCAGGTGGCCCTTCCAATCAGGTGGCCAAAGTATTGGAGTTTCAGCTTCTGCATCAGTCCTTCCAATGAATATTTAGGGTTTATTTCCTTTAGGATTGACTGGTTTGATCTCTTTGCTGTCCAGAGGACTCTCAAGAGTCTTCTCCAGCACCATTTGAAAGCATCAATTCTTTGGCACTCATTCTTCTTTATGGTCCAACTCTTACATCTGTACATGACTACTAGAAAAACCTAGGGTAATACCTTGAGTTAATCTCTTTGGTCTACAGTTTCCTATTTGTGTAACAAAAATCCTGGATTTGTTCAATTAATTAAACAAGGAGGCTATTAGATTGAGGCAGCTCTAATAGCACCTACATAAGCAAAACAAAACCTAAGCCTATAAATACATCAATTTTATGAAATTAAAACCAAAAGACAACCAATCACAAACAGTTGACTAGGTTTAAAGCTATAACTGACCAATAATTTCCTCACTTTGCTTCTGCCTTTTCTTCATAAAAAATTTTCCCTACATCTTCTCAGCTTCTTACACTTTAGTTTGGCATTACCCAATTAAAATTAATTTTTTGCTCAAATACATTCTTAAAATATTAATATACCTCAGTTTATCTTTTTACCATATTTCACATTTTATCCTTCGACTTCTACAGAGAAAGGAACAAATAAAAAGACTAAATAGCAGTATAAGGAGTCAGGGCTTGATATGAGAAGAAAAACTTCCAAAGTATTATAACTCTACTGGAAGAATCATTGAAATCTTCTTGGATACTTTTTTAAATAGGAAAACTCTCTACCCCTGTGAACAAAGGTACAAGAAAGAAAGAGTCTCATTTGATAGTCCTTCTTGGCTATTAATATAACTAATTCTGTTAGGGGAAACACTGAAACCGCCCACCCTGGTCAGGCACCATAGTAACCATCTGCAGGACAGGAAGTCCTGGTAAGGAATACAGAGTAAGAAGCCACCGCCAAGCAGAATAGTTCAGGAAAGGTCAAAAGGAGACACAATGTGTCCTACCACCTCCTAGAATCCTTCCTGCTAGAATATATCTTTGGAGAAGGCAGTGGCATCCCACTCCAGTACTCTTGCCTGGAAACTCGCATGGACGGAGGAGCCTGGTGGATTGCAGTCCATGGGGTTGCTGAGTCAGACATGACTGAGTGACTTCACTTTCACTTTTCACTTTCATGCATTGGAGAAGGAAATGGCAACCCACTCCAGTGTTCTTGCTTGGAGAATCCCAGGGATGGCGGAGCCCAACGGGCTGCCGTCTGTTGGGTCGCACAGAGTCGGACACGACTGAAGCGACTTAGCAGCAGCAGCAGAATATATCTTGGTTGAGCAATGCACCACAAGGAAGGACCCTGAGTCAGAATGATTGGCCAAAGACAACCTGGAAACTAATCCCATCACCATAAAACCTGAGACAGTGAGCCATGAGGCAGAGCTCTTTTCCTGAATTCCCTTTCCCTACTGCTCTCCACCTGCGTGCCCCTTACCAATAAAGTCTCTTGCTTTGTCAGCACATGTGTCTCCATGGACAATTCATTCCTGAGTATCAGATAAGAGCCCACTCTCAGCCCCTGGAAGGGTTCCCCCTTCCTGCAACAATTTTACTAAAAATAAGTGAACTAAATGTTCTCCAGAATCTAGCTTCACTGGAATCAGGCAACTGGCAGCCAGAAACATTTGATTCATGCACCATGGCTGAGCAGTTCCAACTGAGGTCCTAAGGCAACCTGACCACAAGAAAGCTCTGGATTTGTCTCCAGAACATTAGCATTTTTATTACTTTATGATCCATTTATATCCATATAAAAGTGATTTACTCCTTTGGTATGTGCATGCAATATAATAATAAAGAATTAGCACTGGAACAGCCTCAGAGGTCAATTGACGCAAACCCAGAATTCGAAGCAGTACAGATTAGTTTTTGGAATGTCTCCCAGTAATTAAACCTAGCAATGAACATGATTCCACCACTTCCCTTAGTACCTCTTTTATTCCAACTCTTAACTATCGCTGAGCCTAATCTCCTCAGGTATACAAAAATTACTTAGGGGTGACTATGAATATTTATGTTGTAAATATAAACATATAAACAGTATGGGTTTCCCAGGTGGTGCTAGTGGTAAAGAACCCACCTGCCAATGCAGGAGACATAAAAGACATGGGTTCAACCCTTGGGTCGGGAAGATCTTGTGGAGAAGGAAATGGCAACCCACTCCAGCATTCTTGCCTGGAGAATCTCATGGACAGAGGATCCTGGCAGGCTGCAGTCCATGGGGTCACAAAGAATGGGACATGTCTGACTGACTGAGCACACACATACAGGAGACCAGTATATGCCACCCCAAAATGTGAATGTAGTATTTCAGAATTTGTTGTTGTTGTTGAGTTACAACAGTCATGTTCAACTCTTTGCAACTCCATGGAATGCAGACTGCCAGGCTCCTCTGTCCTCCACTTTCTCCTGGAATTTGCTGGATTCATGTCATTGAGTCAGTGATACTAACTAACCATCTCATCCTCTGCCACCCCCTTGGCCTTTTGCCTTCAGTCTTTCCCAGCATCAAAGCCTTTTCCAAGGAGTCAGTTCTTTGTATCAGGTGGCCAAAGTACTGGAGCTTCAGAATCAATATTAGTCCTTCCAATGACTATTCAAGGTTGATTTTCTTTAGGGTTGACTGGTTTGATCTCTCTGCAGTCCAAGGGACTCTCAAGAATTTTCTCCAGCACCATAGTTCTAAAGCATCAATTCTTTGGTGCTCAGCCTTCTTTATGGTCCAACACTCACATCCATACATGACTACTGGAAAAACCATAGCTTTGGCTAGACAGACCGTTGCTGGCAAAGTGAGGTTATTGCTTTTTAATATGTGGTCTAGGTTGGTCACAGCTTTTCTTCCAAGGAGCAAGTGTCTTTTAATTTCATGGTTACAGTCACTGTCCAGAGTGATTTTGGAGCCCACAAAAAGAAAATCTGTCACTGCTTCCACTTTTTCCCCTTCTATTTGCCCTGAAGTAATGGGACCTGATGGCATGATTTAGTTTTTTGAATTCTGAGTTTTAAACCAACTTTTTCATTCTCTTCTTTCACTTTCATCAAGAGCCTCTTTAGCTCTTCACTTTCTGCCATAAGGGTGGTGTCATTTGGGTATCTAAGGTTATTGCTATTCCCCCCAGCAATCTTGACTCCAGCTTGTGTTTCATCCAGCCTGGCATTTCACATGATGTACTCTGCATAGAAGTTAAATAAGCAGGGTGACAATATACAGCCTCGACGTACTCCTTCCCCAATTTGGAACCAGTCCATTGTTCCATGTCTAGTTCTTCCTGTTGTTTCTTGACCTGCATAAAGGTTTCTCAGGAGACAAGTAAGATGGTCTGGTATTCCCATGTCTTTAAGAATTTTCCATACTTTGTGATCCACACAGTCTGTGGCTTTAGTGTAGTCAATGAAGCAGAAATAGATATTTTTTTCTGGAATTCCTTTGCTTTCTCTATGATCCAACAAATGTTTGCAATTTGATCTCTGGTCCTCTGCATTTTCCAAACCTAGCTTGTACATCTGGAAGTTCTCAGTTCATATGCTGCTGGAGTCTAGCTTGAAGGATTTTGAACATAACCTTACTAACATGTGAAATGAGGGCAATTGTACAGTTTGAACGTTAGCATTGCCCTTAATACCTAACCTGATTACAGTTTCAGCTTCTCCCAGGAGTGGAATTCTAAGTCAACCAGTCTGAAATTTTCTGAGTAACACTAGTGAGGTAATTTGCATGATATACCCCTGCCCTTTCCCCAAAGGAATCTGACCCTGTTTAAAACAATGCTTTCTTTTATTTATGACTACCTGTCCTACACCCTTCTGCCTACAAAAATTATCCATTTTGTACAACTCCTTGGGGGCAACTTTCTACTTGCCTGATTCATGAATAGTTTAATAAAGCACATTTGATCTTCACATTTATGCAGTTAAATTTAGTTTTCTAAAACTGGAAATGGCTGTATTTAGTGACCAAATTGTCTTACTAAAGTATGTGGGCCAGAAGAGATAAGGTAAGCAGAGAAGGCAATGGCACCCCACTCCAGTACTCTTGCCTGGAAAATTCCATGGACGGAGGAGCCTGGTAGGCTGCAGTCCATGGGGTCTCAAAGAGTCGGACGTGACTGAGCGACTTCCCTTTCACTTTTCACTTTCATGCTTTGGAGAAGGAAATAGCAACCCACTCCAGTGTTCTTGCTTGGAGAATCCCGGGGGCGGGGGAATCTGGTGGGCTTCCATCTATGGGATCACACAGAGTCGGACACGACTGAAGCGACTTAGCAGCAGCAGCAGCAGCAGCAGCAGCAGAGTCAAATAATTTTTAGATGATTTTTTAAAAATTCATTCCACATCTCAGTGATGTTAGCAGCCTGAAGATGATAAGGGACATGAATGCCCATTAAATGCCATAATCATCAGTCCACTTTTATGTGGCCTTAATGATAAAAGGCAAACAACTATCAGACTGTAGATGGTTTTGAAAGCAGAACATGGTAGAGTTTTAAGGATTGTTATTGGGTAGCCAGAGTTATCTGAGCAAACAGAAAGAGTAGCACAATGAGTAGAAAAAGCATTGACAATCATAAAGTACCAGAGACAGCCTTAAGAGAGGAATCAAGGAGGCTAGTAGTCAAGCTGCCTGAAGACAGGAATAATGGCTACTGCAATGTACTTACCCACTGTGAGACAAATGAGTGAACTTTCGGCAAGAGTCACAAGTTTGGCATGAAGTGGTCATTTCTGCACCAGAAACATATAGTCCTTTTTACCTAATTTACAAAAGTGAATGTATTTCCATGTCCAGTATGATGACAGACAGGTAGTAAAGGTAGCCATCTGAGTAGGTTTGTTTAGAGCTTGATTCCAATTGGTCTTATCAGAGAATCAGCCCTTACTATAGACATCTGTGTGAGTGACTCAGTCTAACTGCCAGCTGAGATTTGTTTCCACAGTTCATGGTTCCAAAGAAGGGTGCATTTAATCTGCCATTCTATAGTATTCCATGTGTGGGACCAGATAGCTAGGACACTGGCAACATCCTGCTGCTGCTGCTGCTGCTGCTAAGTCACTTCAGTCGTGTCCGACTCTGTGCGACCCCATAGATGGCATCCCACCAGGCTCCTCCATCCCTGGGATTCTCCAGGCAAGAACACTGGAGTGGGTTGCCATTTCCTTCTCCAATGAATGAAAGTGAAAAGGGAAAGTGAAGTCGCTCAGTCGTGCCCGACTCTCAGCCACCCCATGGACTGCAGCCCTCCAGGCTCCTCTGTCCATGGGATTTTCCAGGCAAGAGTACTGGACTGGGATGCCATTGCATTAATAAAAATGTAAGCTTCATCAAGGCTAGTATTGGCCAGAGTTACTAACACTGCCTTGAGTTCTGCATGTTGAGGCCATAACCACATTCACTTTTGTTTACAAAGAGCTGGCACTAAGCCTGAATATCAGTAGTGGCCCTATAGACATCATGAAGTTTTAATTTAATTGAGCTATCAGTGAGTCAGGGCTAGAAATTTCAAACATCTGTGAATCAAGGAACTTGAGGCACTAGCATCACTTCATGAAGGCAGTAGAGTTCAAGATAATGATTATTTCAAAGGTGTAACTGCCTCTTTTTGAAATAAAATCAAATGTTGTTACAGCCAGTCCACATGTGCATTTGATTACTCTGTTTCCATTGGACTTCTGGGGTGTGTTGGGTTCTTTCCTTGTTAATAAACCTGGGCTTCTTTTTATCTGTTTATTAGCTATTTCTCTCCATTTTCTATGAATTGGTGATTGCATTATTTGTCCACTTTTCTATGCAGTTGTTCATACCTCTACTGCTTTGTTGAAGTTTTTTAAAAAATATATTTTCCAATGAAAATGATATTTAAACCCAAATTTTAATCTACCTCTTCTTCCCTGGTGTCTCTCATATATAAATGAGATATATGTGTTAATAAATATGTTGTCTGCTTAATCTGCTTTGTGTTACAGAGGCCTCATCAGAGAATTTAGAAAGGTAAAGGGACAATTATTTTTTCCTACCCTACAATATGCATAGATGTATTACTGGGAATTAATTGTCTCTGTGCTTCTCTAAGACTCCCAGGAAAAACTATGACCAACACAGAGATTACCACCTTTGGTTATGAGGCTCAGGTAAGAACCCTCTTCTCTGCATAGCAGATAAAGCATTTTAATCAGAAAACACACCTGTTTATAGTCCAGTTTTAGACTATGTTGAATGTGTGTATGCTAATAACCAACAAAGTGGGGATATTTACTATGGAAATAAATACAGATGTTTAAACCACACTGAGAAGAAAGAAATCAAGGGTGACAAAGGGAGTGCCCAAGTTTTACAGGTTGTGGAAAACCAGAAGACCTAAAATGTAGAGAGACATGAACTGGTGGCTAGAAGACAGTTGCTAACATCCCTGTTCTTTGAACAGTCATTATCTAGGGTGAAATAGACTTTCCTTAAGTTAACACTGCTCTGTCATAAGTGCTTGGTACTGCTGAGGAAGACTGCTGCAGAGTTGAAGGCACAAAGTCTCTCAAAGAAAGATGCATCAGATTTAGATTGAAGTAGTCAATTAGGAGAGTCACAAGATCATAGAACTGAGAAGGGACCAAAGAAATAGACCAAAATTCTCAATCAATGCAGCACTCCGTCTATAACACCTGGGCCTGCTGAACATTTGGTTTCTACTAGAATGCTTCTAGTTATTGGAGGTCCTTTGGTAAACGAATATGTGAGAATAACTTTCCATTGGTTGAGCAGGAACCTGCCTTCAATAACTTCTATTCACTGGCTTTACTTCCATCCATAGAACCTATAAAAGTTACACATATATCCCCACTTTCATGAAAGTTGTCCAAATATTTTAAGATATGCCTATTTACCTTGGAGAGATAATATAAGAATTAAGTTTATAATCTATGTAAAACACTGCAACATGCATATACAGAGCTGAACAAGTTGTTCTAGACATATTTTGAGAAGTACAGTCCACAGTAGACTTTTAGCCCTTCCTTTTGATAGACCTCTATTTTCTATTAATGTAGCCTAAAATTGTCCTGCTGCCACACAGCATGTCACACTGATGGTACATACCAACTGAAGTCTGGTGTTTTTCATATAACCTTACTGTTAAGCCCAAAATCCCACCCCCTTAATGATTATTTCAAAGGTGTAACTGCCTCTTTTTGAAATAAAATCAAATGTTGTTACAGCCAGTCCACATGTGCATTTGATTACTCTGTTTCCATTGGACTTCTGGGGTGTGTTGGGTTCTTTCCTTGTTAATAAACCTGGGCTTCTTTTTATCTGTTTATTAGCTATTTCTCTCCATTTTCTATGAATTGGTGATTGCATTATTTGTCCACTTTTCTATGCAGTTGTTCATACCTCTACTGCTTTGTTGAAGTTTTTTAAAAAATATATTTTCCAATGAAAATGATATTTAAACCCAAATTTTAATCTACCTCTTCTTCCCTGGTGTCTCTCATATATAAATGAGATATATGTGTTAATAAATATGTTGTCTGCTTAATCTGCTTTGTGTTACAGAGGCCTCATCAGAGAATTTAGAAAGGTAAAGGGACAATTATTTTTTCCTACCCTACAATATGCATAGATGTATTACTGGGAATTAATTGTCTCTGTGCTTCTCTAAGACTCCCAGGAAAAACTATGACCAACACAGAGATTACCACCTTTGGTTATGAGGCTCAGGTAAGAACCCTCTTCTCTGCATAGCAGATAAAGCATTTTAATCAGAAAACACACCTGTTTATAGTCCAGTTTTAGACTATGTTGAATGTGTGTATGCTAATAACCAACAAAGTGGGGATATTTACTATGGAAATAAATACAGATGTTTAAACCACACTGAGAAGAAAGAAATCAAGGGTGACAAAGGGAGTGCCCAAGTTTTACAGGTTGTGGAAAACCAGAAGACCTAAAATGTAGAGAGACATGAACTGGTGGCTAGAAGACAGTTGCTAACATCCCTGTTCTTTGAACAGTCATTATCTAGGGTGAAATAGACTTTCCTTAAGTTAACACTGCTCTGTCATAAGTGCTTGGTACTGCTGAGGAAGACTGCTGCAGAGTTGAAGGCACAAAGTCTCTCAAAGAAAGATGCATCAGATTTAGATTGAAGTAGTCAATTAGGAGAGTCACAAGATCATAGAACTGAGAAGGGACCAAAGAAATAGACCAAAATTCTCAATCAATGCAGCACTCCGTCTATAACACCTGGGCCTGCTGAACATTTGGTTTCTACTAGAATGCTTCTAGTTATTGGAGGTCCTTTGGTAAACGAATATGTGAGAATAACTTTCCATTGGTTGAGCAGGAACCTGCCTTCAATAACTTCTATTCACTGGCTTTACTTCCATCCATAGAACCTATAAAAGTTACACATATATCCCCACTTTCATGAAAGTTGTCCAAATATTTTAAGATATGCCTATTTACCTTGGAGAGATAATATAAGAATTAAGTTTATAATCTATGTAAAACACTGCAACATGCATATACAGAGCTGAACAAGTTGTTCTAGACATATTTTGAGAAGTACAGTCCACAGTAGACTTTTAGCCCTTCCTTTTGATAGACCTCTATTTTCTATTAATGTAGCCTAAAATTGTCCTGCTGCCACACAGCATGTCACACTGATGGTACATACCAACTGAAGTCTGGTGTTTTTCATATAACCTTACTGTTAAGCCCAAAATCCCCCCCCCCCCCCCATCCTGCATTCTATCCTTGACCTTTCTACGCCCTTTGATCCAACATTCTAGATAATGTTGGATTTTACCTCAGCCCTATGCACCTGGAAAACAAGTGGTTAAAGGAAACTCCCACTTCCTTTGTGTCCTAAAAAAACAGCTTATTGCAAAACATTGTCTTTCCACATATTGCAAAAAATTGTCCTTCCACATATGACTTAGATAAGACACACATATGGCCCCCTAGGTTATCTATGGCAAGGCCAGATGCATTTCCTCCAAAGTCCTGTTTTCACCTCATAAATGATTGGATGAAATGCTTGTCACCACTAATATCTAGGGAAAAAAATGCCTGTTAACCAAACTTTGACTAAGATTCTGTCCTTGCGACAGGCCCCTGAAATTTGGTCTACCCTCAATCTTAGCCAGTATATAGCAACGCCTCAAGGTCCCCTCCTGGAAAATAGGCTGGTCTTAGACTAAAACATTATCCAATTTACTATCTGATCATGCCACATTTTTTAACCCACTTCTCTACACCTGGTTCTTTCCAATCTTGTTTCCTCCTCTCTGTAAAAGAAATTTTTTTTAACTGAATTCTTGAGAGGCTTTGCCGATCTTATGGTTGTAGTGTTCTCTCTATTATAATCATTTACCTTCCCCTATTGCAATAGTTCCTTCTCCACCCTTTGCTGTGATCCTTTTGAACAAAATCTCTCCTCACTAAGTCAGAATTTGTTTTTATTTGACATCATATATATCCTTACTAATGGGGTCCCTGGTAGCTCAGCTGGTAAAGAACACACCTACCAATGTAGGAGACATAAGAGACGCAGGTTCGATCCCTGGGTTGGGAAGATTCGTTGGAGAAGGAAATGGCAAGTGTTCCTGAAAAGTTCCAAGGACAGAGGAGCCTGGTGGGCTACAATCAATAGGGGGTTGGAAAGAGTCAGACATGACTGAGCGCGCACTCACACACACACACACACACACACACACACACACACACACACACACCCTTTCTGAGTGCTTCCTAGGTGGCTCAGTGGTAAAGAATCCACCTGCCAATGCAGGAGATGTGGGTTTGACCCCTGGGTGAGAAAGATGCCTGGAGAAGGAAATGCCAACCCACTCCAATATGCTTGCCTGGAGAATTCAATGGAGAGAGGAGCCTGGCGGGCTACAGTCCATAAGGTTGCAAAGAGTAGGAAACAACTAACTGACTGAGCATGCACCCAACACATATACTTACTGAAGGCCTGTAAGATAGATAACCAAAGGTTGGTTAAGAAACATTTTTTTTCTAAATATCAGAGGTGATAAGCAATTCATCTAATCATTTATGAGGTTAAAAAACAAGACCTTGGAGGATCCGATCTGCCTTGTTGTAGATAAACTAGGGGGCCATATGTGTGTCTTAGCCTTACTGAATTTCCTCTTGTCAATTTTAGCCCATTTCAGCTGGTAAAGAATCTGCTTGCAATGTAGGAGACCTGGGTTCAATCCCTGTGTTGGGAAGATCCCCTAGAGAAGGGAAAAGCTACCCACTCCAGTATTCTGGCCTGAAGAATTCCATGGACTGTGTAGTCCATGGGGTTGCAAGAGTTGGACGTGACTGAGCTACTTTCACTCACTTATTATGGGCTGTGAGAAACTTTTGATTCTTAGTTCTGTTCTCTAGCATCTTAAATTTTATGTCACCTACAAATTTAATGTGTTCCTTATATATGTTCCTCCAACTTGTTGATAAAAGTGTTAAATAGGCCTACTAGGCTCAGAGTCCTTCAGCAGCATTGTTGTTCAGCTGCTCAGTCATGTCTGACTCTTGCAACCCCATGGACTGCAGCATGCCAGGCTTCCCTGTCCTTCACTATCTCCCAGAGCTTGCTCAAACTCATGTCCATTGAGTTGGTGATATTATCCAACTATCTCATCCTCTGTCTCCCCCTTCAATTTGACACCCAACCTCTTAGGATATGGTAACCTTCAGATATGCCCAACAACACTCTACCCGTCTACTTTTCTCTCCGCAAAGAGACTATGAGGCACACTGCTAAATATCATGTTTGAAATATTATAGCCAGACATAATCCTTATATATTATGTCCTTATATTGGTTGATCTAAGAGTTTTTATAACTGTTCTTTTAAAGTGATGCAGAAACTTCTCTAACTCTAAATGTGAAGAGAAGAACATTGAACAGGTCTTTTTCTTTCTCTCCTTCTTCTTTTATGTTTTTTTCTCTTTCAAGGAAAAAGGAACAGAGATTTGAAATTATGTGTGCCAACATAATCTTAGTGACATGGCCCAATTTATATACTACCTGGAATATCTCTTTGCTATTCAGAAAAAATTTAATAGTTTAGTCTTTTTTTTCTCAGGGTTCAGGACTGATTCAGTCTAATAGTTGGAATTTTACTTTCATAATCAATACTGTAAACAAAGAATGTTACTCACCATCCAGTTCTACATGAACTAGTCATTAGTAACTGCAGTTACTGACCAATAGCACACCCAGAAAGGAATTTGAGAAGAGAAAAAGTGCCTCACTCTGTGCTTTGGAAAAACTGGTCCCTTAGATAGATGTATATCTTAAGAAGAATTTTAATGTACCCAGAATTGTACATCTTTCTATACATAGAAAAGCATTGAAATCATTAAGATAACTTTTCCTTATGACTGGCAGTAATGTTTTATGAAGACATATGCTTTACTGCATGTGTTCTCCAGCCAAAGCTCATCTATATATTGGCTTCTCCCAACCTCTGTGGAGCAGTTCTCTCAGAGCTACTGAGAGGCTGTTTTCCAGGCTATAGTCCTCAGTAAGGTCCCTGAATAAAACTGAAACACAAAACTCTTACATTGTGTGTTTTTAAGTGGACAATACATTTGTTTAGTGTTTTGCTAATTTCTGATATTTATCTTGAGAGATTATAGAATGAATAGGCTGTCTTTAGCCTGTCTTATATTCTCTTATTGAACAAATATGGCTGGAAGCCCATGCCATGGTGGACTATGTTGATGCTTTGAGAAGATGTTTCCTTTCAATCAAACAAGTATTTGGATAGGTTTTCCTGCCTCCATTCTTATCCTCTTGATATATGCTTCAGTTCAGTTCAGTCGCTCGGTTGTGTCTGACTCTTTGCAAACCCATGGACTGCAGCATGCCAGGCCTCCCTGTCCATCACCAACTCCCAGAGCTTACTCAAACTCATATCCATTGAGTCGGTGATGCCATCCAACCATCTCATACTCTGTCGTCCCCTTCTCCCCCCGCCTTCAGTCTTTTCCAGCATCAGGGTCTTTTCCAATGAGTCAGTTCTTTGCATCAGGTGGCCAAAGTATTGGAGTTTCAGCTTCAGCGTCAGCCCTACCAATGAACATTCAGGACTGATTTCCTTTAGGATAGGCTGGTTGGATCTCCTTGCAGTCCCAGGGACTCTCAAGAGTCTTCTCCAACACCACAGTTCAAAAGCATCAATTCTTTGGTGCTCAGCTTTCTTTATAGTCCAACTCTCACATCCATACATGACTACTGGGAAAACTATAGCTTTGACTAGATGGATGTTTGTTGGCAAAGTAACATCTCGCTTTTTAATATGCTATCTAGGTTGTTCATAACTTTTCTTCCAAGGAGCAAATGTCGTTTAATTTCATGGCTGCAGTCACCATCTGCAGTGATTTTGGAGCCCCCCCCCCCAAAATAGTCTGTCACTGTTTCCACTGTTTCCCCATCAATGTGCCATGATGTGATGGGACCAGATGCCATGATCTTAGTTTTCTGAATGTTGCATTTCAAGCCAACCTTTTCACTCTTCTCTTTCACTTTCATATATGCTTATGAATGAATATCTGAAGGGGGAACACAGGAAGTATATCTTCTGAGTCATGTAAACAAATATCAGTTGAGAAGAACTAAATCTTACCAGAACTACATATACTTTAATAGATAAATTACACAAATAGTAAGCACATATGAATATACTCAAACAATTAAACAAATTAGAGATGTGAACCAAAAGAGTAAAATGATGAAATTTTCTTCAAAGGCCTTTCTCTCCTTAGGATGCCTCTTGAAAGTCTAATTGGTTGAAGAAGAGGACAAGACTTTTGATTTTATAATTCAGTTCGCATATCTTCTATCTCTTGAATATAAACAAACACTTCTGAAATTAAGTCTCTCAGGAGCTAGTCAAGAGACAAACACAGGTGTGTCTATTTGTCTCTCAAGGAGATAAGTTTTCATTGTTTTTCTTCTATTTTAGGGTATAAATTTATGAGAAAATCGGTTCAGACTGTAAATCCATCCAGACTGTTGTGCTATCTTGCATGGCTGTGAATGTGATAATGCTCATGCAATATTAAATTGTGTTCTTTCTTCTCTAGTTATACAGAGGGGTCTATTGCTGACAGGATTTAAAAAATTTCCCCATCAAAATATCACTAGAAACTGTAATACCTCCTTACTAGAGCATCAATATAAAGACTTTTGTTATCTTGACTAGAATAGTCCTGAATTCCCACATTACTCCCAGTTTATTTCCTTATTTTATGATTTTGGCTCTATGGCCAGTGGTGGAGGGAATTCCCTCCACCCTTCTAGAATCTTGGTCGAGACCTCCCTGTAATAAAAGATAGATTAACAGGAGAAAAATGAACAGAAGTTTAATAACATGCATGCTTCCTGTATATAAGGGAGAGACCTAGGAAAACTGAGTAACTCCCCTAAATGACTCAAGCCATTTATATACCATCAGCCTTAAATACCATCTCCAGTAAAGAAAAAAAAGTAGCTGGGTAGAGGGCATGGGGATGGGAGGAGAATAGTTGTGAAAGGTGGTCAGGAAAAGCACAGTAAAGGGTAAGATTGTATGCAGATTTAAGTCCTTGCCTTCTCCACTGATAAGTTTCTAAAAATTTAGAGTCATCATTTTCCTATACAGAGAGAGACAGCCTTACAAATGGAGATGTCCCCTATAAATGTAAATTTCTCTTACAAAATAGTAACTTCTACTCAGTTTTTAGAGCTTCTCCTGTGTCTGTTGTTTCTTAAAAATAACCAGTTTAAAATAATCCTTGTCTTCCCTGGTGTCTCAGATGGTAAAAATTCTGCCTGAAGTGCAGGAGACCCAGGTTTGATCCCTGGGTGAGGAAAATCCCCTGGAAGAGGAAATGGCAACTCACTCCAGTATTCTTGCCTGGAAAATCCCAAGGACGGAGGAGCCTGGTGTGGGGTCCCAAAGAGTCGGACAGGACTGAGCGACTTCACTTATGCCAAAGAAACATTTTCGGGTGGCAAATTCTACTCCCCTTCAGGCCCCAATTCCTATGTTCATTTCAGTTGCAAGCCAATCTTAATAGTTCATGGTATGGATATTGATGTGCTAATGGCAAAGTATTTGCAAACTGTCTGTCCTTAAAGTTACCCCCCATCCATGTACACACAAAATGATGGTTCATCTAAAACACAGCTAAACTGTCATCAGTCCCTATTTGCAAAGAAACAATTTCTAAAGTGACATTAGTATGCATTCAAGTTTTCAGATGGATTAAAAATAACAGATTCATTTTTGTCTGTAATTTTAGGTCTTTACTGGCACTCATGTACTGCCAATCACTGATTTATGTGGGCACAAAGATGATAATAAAGGGAAAAAAGCTCGAGAAATCTTTCCTAATCTGTCACCGATTAAAACAAAAAGCACCATTTTTGAAAAGTAGATAAATTATCTAGGTAAAATTGCATTTACTTGCCCTCATCTTGACCTTATAGTTCTTTCAATTATTATTATTTTGTTTAAAAAAAGTTCTGTGGTGTTATGGATCAACAGCTATGAGTAGGAGTCCATTTTCTTTTCAAATTAACAGACTGTAACTTATAATAAGCAATGATAGACCAACAAGAAATTTAAGTCCAGTATAATTATTGCTTATGGAATTTAAAAAATGTTTCACTGAGTAAGATTATAAAATTTCACTTTTCAAGCCCCAAATGAATCATTATAGGATTTACATGGTGGCCAGAAAAGAAAGTAGCCCAACAGGAATTTCAAGAACTTCAACCTCTTATTAAATGTGATTAACTGTCAATTTTCTGCTCTGGATGAGGCCCATAATAAAGTACATACAATAAAAGCCACATGGAACATCTGATGTATAGACAAATTTTTTGCTTCCTCCATATCTATTTAGTAAGGAGATGAGGTATGATGTCAAATGACTCACTAAATTCCAAATTTTCCACCAATTTGAAACTTGCTACCTCCAACTTTTGTCATTTCCAGGAAGCTGCAGGACAACTGGCTATCTGGCAAAATGGTGAATGCTGGTGTAGTTTTAAGGACTTCAGAATATTTGGCTATATTAACATGGGCTTGATTTAATGGAAAAGGTCTGGAATGTTAAAGCTTAAATCGAAGGTGTGTTAAATTAATTAAACAAGGAGGCTGTTAGACTGAGGTGGCTCTAATGACCTGGCGGCCTCTACAAGCAAACCAAAATATAAGCCTGTAAAGGTCCCAAGTTCACAAAATCAAAATATTAAGTACAACCAGTCACAGCCAGCCAGCTAAGCTGTAAGCTATAGCCAATCAACAATTTCCTTTCTTTGCTTTCTCAATTTCTCCAGATAAGTCTTTCTCCTGGTTCTTGTCAGTCTGCACTCCTAACCACTTCCTGTCTGACCTCTCATTTGAATGAACTTTTGCTCAAATAAACTCTTAATCTTTATAATATGTCTCAGTTTATCTTTTAATAAGTGTGTCTATTTGGTGATGGGACAGATGGTATCTAATCATTTTGATTAGACAGAAGGAAAGGGTGTAGTTTTATAAACATTTAAAGTCTACATCTTGATGTTTCATCCAAAATGTTCTTAGGTGTAAAAAGTTACACTGTCCATTGAAGTTCTTAAGTGGATTGTTGGGATCCTGTTCTCAGGCATGGTAGCAATCTAGGACATATTTATGTTCTAATGCCTAAAAGAAGAGTCGATGGTAGAACAAAGAGCTGATTTTTATTGTTTTTCTGAGTTAAATACAGCCAGTCTTTTCTCTTTTTCTTGAGCATGGATGCAGAAAGAGTGGCTAGAAATGACTGCAAATACATTAACTTGCTTTAGAAATACATGATTTGAAAGATTTAAAATAAAATCTGTTCTAACCTTTTTCAGTCTTCAGCTTTGTCCTTTTGGAATGTGTTATTTATGGCCAAAGCTTCGGGGGAAAAAATTTTGAGTCAACTCACAGTGTAGATTAACCCACTGAGAAATGGTGATTGTGAGACGTATTCAACAGTGTTCTGTAAAAGAACTCATTTCACCACCATAACGATGAGACACTGATATTTGGCAAAGCGATTCCATAGATTTATCGCTTCATCATCTGCTTTGCTGATTATTAGTCTCTCAAGGACAAATGGGCTCTCAGACACAATTGTAAATACCCAAGATAAAGCAACATTATGTCTACTCTGAATGGTTATGCCATAATTAGGAAAAAGTTGCTAAATAAACTTAATTGAGCATTTAGAGAGCTATATAAAACATTCCTTTTTATTTCTCCCCTAGAGGACCATGCTGGGATTTTATTTCAAAATATTATCCACTCTTTCATTGGCCATCTCTCTTTCTTCTTATATGTTAATTGCCTCAGTAATGTTTGGTAAGGGGGGATGGTCACCATTTTCATAGAGATGTGTAACTCCAAAACACCTAGGATTGGTTGGTTGGTTCATTCGTTTCTTCCTTATGTTTTTTCCCAATACTGGAGAAGTCTGACAATGACTAAGCCCTTCAGGTATGAGATGAAGGACAGTCAGAGTTTGAGAGAAACACCAGAAACTTTAGAGAGAAAAATCCATTTGGAAGAGAAGACATAATTCTGCTAAACCCTCAGGGCAGGGAAAATAGCCTAGAAATGAGAGTGAGCAATGATTAAACACTAAAAACTGTTTCTTTCAATCACCTCTTGACATTTATATGGTATCATAACACCTCTGGTAACTTCTCAGGTTTATGAAAACAACAATAGAAGCACTGAAATTACTCAGTGATTTATTAAAAAAGCAATAGACAAGCCCACTGGATAGAAAGCATTTTTTAAGTTACTAAAGCAGAGAAATTCAGCTGTAAGGATGCCTATTAGAAAAGCACTGTGCATATTCATAGCAGTATCTAAGGCTAGATGGACATTTTAAGATGTTTCTAGATTTTTGCAAATACAAACAATGCTGCAATAGCCTTGTACATGCATCTTTGCTCAGTTGAGTAAGCTTGCTGTAAGAGGCATTTTTAGAAATGGAATAGCTGGGTTAAAGGGGATGTGAATTAAAAATATTGATAGATCCTGTTAAACTGCTCACCAAAGAGGTTGTACAGTGTATGGATGTGCTCACAACAGGGAGCTGTCAGGGTTTTAAGCAGCTTCAATGATAGGGGGAAATGGTAACTGGTTGTTGCTTTATTTTGCATCTCTTAACTAAGGAGTGACATTGATCCTTTTCATGTATATAGATTGGTCTTGAAAACTATATATTTTAAAAGATTTTTTAAAGCATCTTAATGAAGTAAGTTTTAAATCAAATTAAATCTAACATAAGATCTTAATCTTCATCAATTTATTCTAAGTCTAACATAATATGGAGCCACTGATTAGACTGATGAGAGCATTTCTGTGACTCACCTTGGCATGCCCTAGTTTGGTGTTGAAGTCTTTCCTCTCAATTTTCAGACAGGCTTGATTTTAAAGGGCCTCTGGCTACTTTTCTCTGAGAGGTAAGTTTTGGATCACGTCTAAATTCTCCTTTCAGCTGTCAGTGATGGAAAGGGCAGCAAGGGCAGAGGCGAAAAGAGTGATAACACCAACGAAAACACCACCACTGCTAATATTATAATAATAATAGCAGCTAGCATGCCCTGAGTGCTTACTTTGTGTTCAGCATTACTCTAAGTCCTCTACCTGTAGTATCTTATTTAATACTCATAACAATATATTTTTCTGTTAAGGAAACTAACTCAAATAAGCTAAGTGAGTTACCCAAAGATTCATAACTATTAAGTAGCAGAACTTGAACTAAAATCCAGAAGAAGAAAGTATTAAAAATATATACTCTAGAAGCTGATTGCCTAAGATTGCCTGGCTGCGTGACCTTACTTAAATTGCCTAACCTTCCTGTGCTTCTGCTTCTTAATACAAATGTTGGGATAATGGTAACGAATGTGAGCAGGACTCCTGTGGGGCTCCTGAGTGTGAACGCTTAAATATAAGACATAACATCTTAGGCAAAACAGTCTCTGACATAAACCGTACCAATGTTTTCTTAGGTGAGTCTCCCAGGACAATAGAAATAAAAACAAAAGTAAACAAATGGGACCTAATCAAATTTATAAGCTTCTGCACAGCAAAGGAAACCACAAGCAAAATGAAAAGACAACACACAGACTAGGAGAAAATATGTGTAAATGATGGGACTAACATGGGCTTATGATGGGACTAACATGGGCTTAGTTTCCAAAATATGAAAACAGCTCATATGACTCAACAACAACAAAAAAATAAAAACCAAACAACCCAATCAAAAAATGGGCAGAATTTCCTGCTCCTGGTTCAGAAGAATCAATATTGTGAAAATGACTATATGACCAAATGCAATCTACAGATTCAATGCAATCCTTATAAATTAACAATGGCATTTTCACAGAACTAGAACAAAAAAAATTCACATTTTGTATGGAAACACAAAAGACCTCAAATAGCCAAAGCAATCTTGAGAAAGAAGAATGGAGCACTCAGTTCAGTTCAGTTCAGTTCAGTCGCTCAGTCGTGTCCGACTCTTTGCGACCCCATGAATTGCAGCACGCCAGGCCTCCCTGTTCATCACCATCTCCCGGAGATCACTCAGACTCACATCCATCGAGTCAGTGATGCCATCCAGCCATCTCATCCTCGGTCGTCCCCTTCTCCTCCCGCCCCCAATCCCTCCCAGCATCAGAGTCTTTTCCAATGAGTCAACTCTTCGCATGAGGTGGCCAAAGTACTGGAGTTTCAGCTTTAGCATCATTCCTTCCAAAGAAATCCCAGGGTTGATCTCCTTCAGAATGGACTGG
>SJYT01054832.1:514066-542933 GCA_006410635.1 Cephalophus harveyi | reverse complement strand
GGACTCTTTTGTTGACCATGATGGCTACTCCATTTCTTCTGAGGGATTCCTGCCCGCAGTAGTAGATATAATGGTCATCTGAGTTAAATTCACCCATTCCAGTCCATTTTAGTTCGCTGATTCCTAGAATGTCGACGTTCACCCTTGTCATCTCTTGTTTGACCACTTCCAATTTGCCTTGATTCATGGACCTGACATTCCAGGTTCCTATGCAGTATTGCTCTTTACAGCATCGGATCTTGCTTCTATCACCAGTCACATGCACAACTGGGTATTGTTTTCGCTTTGGCTCCATCCCTTCATTCTTTCTGGACTTATTGCTCCACTGATCTCCAGTAGCATATTGGGCACCTAATGACCTGGGGAGTTCCTCTTTTGATATCCTATCATTTTGCCTGTTCATACTGTTCACGGGGTTCTCAAACAATCAACTTACCTGATTTCAGACTATACTACAAAGCTTCAGTAATCAAGACAGTATGGTACTGGCACAAAACAGATATATAGATCAATGGAACAAGATAGAAAGCCTAGAGTTCAACCTACACACCTATGGGCACCTTATCTTTGACAAAGGAAGCAAGAATATACAATGGGGAAAATATAGTCTCTTCAATAAGTGGTGCTGGGAGAACTGGACAGCAACATGTAAAAGAATGAAATTAGAACACTTCCTAACACCATACACAAAGATAAAGTCAAAGTGGATTAAAGACCTAATTGTAAGACCAAAAACTATAAAAGCTCTTAGAAGGAAACATAGGCAGAACACTGTATGACATAAATCATAGCAAGAGTGCTATGAGCCACTTCCTAGAATAATGAAATAAAAACAAAAATAAACAACTGGGGCCTAATTAAACTTAAAAGTTTTGTACAGCAAAGGAAACTGTAAACAAGGTGAAAAGGCAACTCTCAGAATGGGAGAAAATAATAGCAAATGAAACAACTGACAAAGGATTAATTTCTAAAATATACAAACAGCTCATACAACTCAATACCAGAAAAACAAACAACCCAATAGAAAAGTGGGGAAAAGGCTAAACAGATATTTCTCCAAAGACATACAGATGGTGAAAAAAATGCATGAAAAGATGCTCAACATTGCTCATTATTAGAGAAATGCAAATCAAACTACAATGAGATATCATCTCACCCCAGGCAGAATAGCCATCATCAAAAAATCCACAAACAAAAAGTGCTGGAGAGGGTGTGGAGAAAAGAGAGCCCTCTTGCACTGCTGGTGGAAACATAAATTGATACAGCCACTATGGAAGACAGTGTGGCAATTCCTTTAAATACTAGAAATAAAACCACCATACAACCCAGTAATACCACTTTTAGCCATATACCCTGAGGAAACCAAAACTGAAAAAGGCACGTGTACCACAATACTCATTGCAGCACTATTTTCAATAGCTAGGACAAAACTATGGATTTGCCAGTAGTCATGTACAGATGTGAGAGCTGAATCATAAAGAAGGCTGAGAGCCAAAGAATTGATGCTTTTGAACTGTGCTTAAAGTGTGCTTTTTAACTGTGTTAAAGAAGACTCATGAGAGTCCCTTGGACAACAAGGAGATCAAACCAGTCAATCTTAAAGGAAATCAACCTTGAATATTCATTGGAAGGACTGAGGCTGAAGCTGAAGCTCCATTACTTTGGCCACCTAATGCAAAGAGTTGACTCATTGGAAAAGTCCCTGATGCTGGGAAAGATTTAGGGCAGGAAGAGAAGGGGGCAAGAGAGGATGAGATGTTTGGATGGTACAATCGACAGAATGGAAATGAGTTTGAGCAAATTCCAGGAGATAGTGATCAACAGGGAAGCCTGGTATACTGCAGTCCCTGGGGTCGCAAAGAGTCAGACATGGCTTAGTGACTGAACCATTACAAAGGACATGGGAGCAACCTAGATGTCCATTGACAGATGAACGGATAAAGAAGCCGTGGTGCATATAAACAAGGCAATACTACTCAGCTATGAAAAGGAATGGATCTGAGTAAGTTCTAATGAGTTGGATGAACCTAGAGCCTATTATACAGAGGGAAGTAAGTCAGGAAGAAAAAAACAAGCCGTATATTAATGTATACATATGCAATCCAGAAATATGGTACTGACGAACCTATTTGCAGGGCAGCAAAGCAGACACAGACATAGAGAACAGATATGGATAAGGGCTGGGAGGAGGAAGGAGAGGGTGAGATGAATGCAGAGAGTAGCATGGAAGTATATATATTGTGGCTGCTGCTGCTGCTGCTGCTGAGTCACTTCGGTGGTGTCTGACTCTTTGTGACCCTATACACTGTGGCCTGCCAGGCTCCTCTGTCCATGGGGATTCTCCAGGCAAGAATACTGAAGTGGGTTAAAATGTCCTACTCCAGGGGATCTTCCCAATTCTGGAACTGAACCCACGTCTCTTGCATCTTCTGCATTGGCAAGCAGGTTCTTTACCACTAGTGCACCTGGGAAGCCCCAGCATCAGTTCAGTTGAGTTCAGTTCGGTCACTCAATCATGTCTGACTCTTTGCGACCCCATGAATCGCAGCACGCCAGGCCTCCCTGTCCATCACCATCTGCTGGAGTTCACTCAGACTCATGTCCATCGAGTCTGTGATGCCATCCAGCCATCTCATCCTCTGTCGTCCCCTTCTCCTCCTGCCCCCAGTCTCTCCCAGCATAAGTTTTTCCAATGAGTCAACTCTTCGCATGAAGAGGCCGAAGTACTGGAGTTTCAGCTTTAGCATCATTCCTTCCAAAGAACACCCAGGACTGATCTACTTTAGGATGGACTGGTTGGATCTCCTTGCAGTCCAAGGGACTCTCAGGCGTCTTCTCCAACACCACAGTTCAAAAGCATCAATTCTTCAGTGCTCAGCTTTCTTCACAGTCCAACTCTCACATCCATATATGACCACAGGAAAAACCATAGCCTTGACTAGACGGACCTTTGTTGGCAAAGTAATGTCTCTGCTTTTCAATATGCTATCTAGTTTGGTCATTACTTTTCTTCCAAGGCGCAAGCATCTTTTAATTTCATGGCTGCAATCACCATCTGCAGTGATTTTGGAGCCCCCCCAAAATAAAGTCTGATACTGTTTCCACTGTTTCCCCATATGCACAACCAAATGTAAATTGGATAGCCAATGGAAATTTACTGTATGACTCAGGGAACTCAAACTGGGGCTGTGTAACAACTTAGAGTGGTGGGAAAGAGTGAGTGAGGGAAGGGACATATTTACACCTATGACTAATTCATGTTGATGTATGGGAGAAATCAAACCAATATTGTAGAGCAACTATCCTTCAATTAAAAATAAATTAAAAAACAAAAGAAAACAAAAAATGGGCAGAAGGCCTAAATAGACATTTCTCCAAAAGAGACATATAGATGGCCAATAGGCACAAGAAAAGATGTTCAATATTGCTAATTATTAGAGAAATGTAAATTAAAACTACCATTAGGTACCTCCTGATACCAATCAGAATGGGCATCATTACAAACAACAAATGCTACACTGTTGATAAGAATATAAATAGTTGCAGCCACCATGGAATACAGTATGGTGGTTTCTCATAAAAACTAAAAACAGAGTTGCCATATATATGATCCAGCAACTCCACTCCTGGGCATATATCTTGAGAAAACTCTAATTAAAAAAGATATATGTGCCCAGTCTTCAGAGCAGCACTATTTACAATACCTAAGAAATGGAAGCAATGTAAATGTCTGTTGGCACATGAATAGATAAAGAAGATGCAGTATATATACAAAATGAAAAATTACTCAGCCATAAAAAAGAAAATTATGCCATTTGCAGCAATGTTGACGGACCTAGATATTATCAAACTTAGAGAAAGATAAATACCATATGATATCACTTATATGTAGAATCTAAAATATGACGCAAATGAGCTTATTTATAAAACAGAAAAATAGACTTACATATGTAGAAAACAAACATATTTACTAAAAGAGAACAGGGGTGAGAGGATAAATTAAGACTTTATGATTAGCAGATAAACTACTGTTTACAAAACAGATAAACAACAAGGCTTTACTGCATAGTACAGGGAACTATGTTCATTATCCTGTAATAGATCATAATGGAAAAGAATATAAAAAAGATTATGTACGTGTGTGTGTGTGTATAAAAAACAGAATCACCTTGCTGTCCACCAGAAAAAAACAAACACAAATCAACTATGAAAAAAGTAAAGTGGAAGTGTTAGTCACTCAGTAGTGTCTGACTCTTTGTGACTCTATGGACTGTAGCCCACTGGGCTCCCCTGTCCATGGGATTCTCCAGCAAGAATACTGGAGTGGATAGCTATTCCCTTCTCCAGGGATTTCCTTGACCCAGGGATTGAACCCAGGTTTCTTGCATTGAGTGGTCACCTAGAACCAGACATCTTGGAGTGTGAAGTCAAGTGGGCCTTAGGAAGCATTACTACAAAAAAAGCTAGTGGGTGATGGAATTCCAGCTGAGGTATTTCAAATCCTAAAAGATGGAAGGTGAAGGTGAAGGAAGGTGAAGTCGCTCAGTCGTGTCCGACTCTTTGCGACCCCATGGACTGTAACCTATTAGGCTTCTCCGTCCATGGGATTCTCCAGGCAAGAATACTGGAGTGGATTGCCATGCTGTGAAAATGCTGGACTCAATATGCCAGCAAATTTGGAAAACTCAGCAGTGACCGCATACCTGGAAAAGGTCAATTTTCATTCCAATCCCAAAGAAAGGCAATGCCAAAGAATGTTCAAACTACCCTACAGTTGCACACATTTAACATGCTAGCAAGGTAATGCTCAAAATCCTTTAAGCTAGGCTTCAACAGTGTGCAAACTGACAGCTTCCAGATGTTCAAGCTGCATTAGAAAAGGCAGAGGAACCAGAGATCAAATTGCCAACAACTGCTGGATCACAGAAAAAGCAAAAGAATCCCAGAAATACATCTACTTCAGATTAATTGACTATGCTAAAGCCTTTGACTGCATGGATCACAGAAAACTGTGGAGAATTCTTAAAGATATGGGAATAACAGACCACCTTACCTGCCTCCTTATAAACCTGTATGCAGGTCAAGAAGCAACAGTTAGAACCAAACATGGAACAATGAACAGGTTCAAAATTGGAAAAGGAGTACGTCGATGCTGTATATTGTCACCCTGCTTCTATGCAGAGTACATCATGTGAAATCCCAGGCTGGATGAAGCACAAGCTGGAATCAAGATTGCCAGGAGAAATGTCAATTATCTCAGATATGCAGATGACACCACCCTTATGGCAGAAAGCAAAGAGGAACTAGAGAGCCTCTTGATGAAAGTGAAAGAGAATGAAAAAGCTGGCTTAAAACTCAACATTCAGAAAATGAAGATTATGGCATCCTGTCCCATTACTTCATGGCAAATAGATGGGGGAAACAATGGAAACAGTGATAGACTTTATTTTATTGGGCTCCAAAAATCACTGTGGACAGTGACTGCAGCCATGAAATTAAAAGAGGCTTGCTCCTTAGAAGAAAAGCTATGACAAACCCAGACAGTGTATTAAAAAGCTGAGACATTACTTTGCTGACAAAGGTCTGTATAGTCAAAGCTGTGGTTTTCCCAGTAGTCCTGTACGGATGTGAGAATTGGACCATAAAGAAGGCTGAGCGCCAAAGAATTGATGCCTTTGAACTGTGGTGTTGGAGGCGACTCTTGAGAGTCCCTTGGACTGCAAGGAGATCAAACCAGTCAACCCTAAAGGAAATCAACCCTAAATATTCATTGGAAGGACTGACGTTGAAGCTGAAGTTCCAATACTTTGGCACCTGATGCGAAGAGCTGACTCATTTGAAAAGACCCTGATGCTGGGAAAGATTGAAGGCAGAAGGAGAAGGGGACGACAGAGGATGAGATGGTTGGGTGGCATCATCGACTCAATGGACATGAGTTTGAGTAAACTCAAGGAGTTAGTGATGGACAGGGAAGGCTGACGTGCTGCAGTCCATGGGGTCACAAAGAGTTGGACACAACTGAGTGACTGAACTGAACTGAACTGAACTGAGGACCCAGGATGGATGATGGAACAGCCACTTTCTGAAGCCTTACTTGCTGTCATGGCAGAGACAAAGACAGTTCTAGTTGATAAGTGCTCAGTTCAGTTCAGTTCAGTTCATTTCAGTCACTCAGTTGTGTCCGACTCTTTGCGACCCCATGACTTGCAGCATGCCAGGCCTCCCTGTCCGTCAACTCTTCTCATGAGGTAGCCAAAGTACTGGAGTTTCAGCTTTAGCATCATTCCTTCCAAAGAAATCCCAGGGTTGATCTCCTTCAGAATGGACTGCTTGGATCTCCTTGCAGTCCAAGGGAGTCTCAAGAGTCTTCTCCAACACCACAGTTCAAAAGCATCAATTCTTCAGCGCTCAGCCTTCTTCACAGTCCAACTCTCACATCCATACATGACCACAGGAAAAACCATAGCCTTGACTAGATGGACCTTAGTCGGCAAAGTAATGTCTCTGCTTTTGAAAATGCTGTCTAGGTTGGTCATAACTTTTCTTCCAAGGAGCAAGCGTCTTTTAATTTCATGGCTGCAATCACCACCTGCAGTGATTTTGGAGCTCCCCAAAATAAAGTCTGACACTGTTTCCACTGTTTCCCCATCTATTTGCCATGAAGTGATGGGACCGGATGCCATGATCTTTGTTTTCTGAATGTTGAGCTTTAAGCCAACTTTTTCGCTCTCTTCTTTCACTTTCATCAAGAGGCTCTTTAGCTCAGCCAGAAGTTATATATGTCACTGCTGTTTGCAATCCACTGACCAGAACTGGTCACACAACCCTACCCAACTATAAGGGTCTAGAAAGTACAACTCTACCATGAATCTAGGAGAAGCATTCATGCTCAGTCACCTCAGTTCTGTCTGACACCAGGCTTCTCTGTTTATGGGATTTTCTCAGCAAGAATACTGGATTGGGTTGCTGTGCCCTCCTCCAAGGGATCTTCCCAACCTGGGGTTTGAACCCATGTCTCTGGCAGCTCCTGAATTGCAGGTGGATTCTTTACTGCTAAGCCACTAGGGAAGCCCCTAGAAAGAGAAGAGAATTGTAATAATTGGGAAACATCATTAATAATTACCACATGAGATTTTTTTGCAGGTTCCAGAGCCTTAGTTCCTAAAGGGTTAATGGTCCTTCTGCTTTCACTCTTTTAACCTTAACAATTAAATAATCTTAACAAAAATAAAAAATATTTATAAAGCAATGATAAATAGTTTGGGAGAGTGTTGTTTGTTGTTCAGAAGAACAGGGCTAGGTGCTGAAGGTTGGTAGTAATTCTTCCTTCCACCAGACTTGAAAATGCTCTGAGCTAGAGTAGATTTCTGTCCACAAAGCTATTTCTAGTGTGAGTGGTAAGACTTTCTATTGGCTTAATAATGATGAGTCAGTTTCATCCAAAGCTAAGGAAACTGGAGGCAAAGATTTGAAATAAAGGCAGGGAGATTCTCTGAGTGAAAGGGAAAGGAGTTGTCACCAAACTACTTGTATAGCTATAGACAACTGAGGACCTTGACTCTGCCTAAGGGGGGTTGTAAATTTGGGATTCTAAAGCTAGACATATGCTCCTCCCGGTATTCTTGCCTGGAGAATCCCAGGGACAGAGGAGCCTGGTAGGCTGCTGTCTATGGGGTCATACAGAGTCGGACATGACTGAAGCAACTTAGCAGCAGCAGCAGCAGCTCCTCCCATAGGAAGCAGGAAATGAAGAAAAAGGGCAGATAATTCCCATTAATTGGGTACTGGTAAAGCTACAGATATTCTCCTAGGTGTTTGAAACATCCCTATGAAGGCATGATTTCAAAATTCAGTATTATGAAAAGTATCACCACAATTCCTTGAGGAAAAGCCACAAATAAAACTAGGTGATACACAAACCTATGCAGAATTAGAAACAAAGCCATCTCTTTTTCTCTTCATCACATGCTCCTCATTTCACTTCCATTTCTTACTATTTCATTTAAAGTGCCATTTAATATTGAAAAGTGGAAAGTGAAAGTCACTCAGTTATGTCTGACTCTGCTACCCCAGGGGATTTTCCCAGCCCAGGGATTGGACTCAGGTCTCCACATTGCAGGTGGATTATTTACCTGCTGAGCCACTGGTAGGGAGAGCCCCTAGAGAAGGAAAAGGCTACCAACTCCAGTATTCTGACTTGGAGAATTCCAAGGACTGTATGGGGTAGCAAAGAGTCAGACATAACTGAGCAATTTTCACTTTCAGTGATTAATAGTTGTCATTTTAGTAGAGTCATAAGTAAAATTTTTATACATCCCTTTGCTAAAAGAGTTATGCTGTCATTATTAGATGAGAAAACAAACCAATGGAATTTTACAGAAAGACACTTATATGTGATGTCCCACAAATCCGATTGGTATGGACGAGTCAGGCAAAGCACCTACTTTTCTGTGTTAGAATACACTGTTTACCCACAAGTGCAATTCTAGAAGGTTAGGTGGATTCCATGTCCTTTGGATAGAGTCGATAAATTACAGGGGTTTCTTGCTGGAGTACCCTAAAAATCATGGTCTAGGTCAGTGCTGGTCAAAGTGTGGTCTGAGGGCCAATGCTAATCAACAGATGGTGCCACATCGTGCCTGTCTACAAACTCTTTACTGGTCCACCTAGAAATTTGTAGTGTTGTGCTGAAATGTGTATCAATGCACCACTTCCAACATCAAGAAAGTCTTGCTGCAATTGCATGTGTGTGTAAATGTGGATATGTGTGTGTATATTATTTTATACAGATCATATATATTCATATGGGCTTCCCAGGTGGCACTAGTGGTAAAGAACCCTCCTGCCAATGCAGGAGACATAAGAGACACAGGTTCGATCCTGAGTCAGGAAGATCCCCTGGAGAAGGGCATGGCAACCCACTCCAGTATTCTTGCCTGGAGAATTACATGGACAGAGGAGCTTGGCAGGCTACAGTCCATGGGGTCAAAGAGTCAGACATGACTGAAGTGACTTAGCACACATATATTCATATGTATGTGTGTTTAGTGACATTGTTGATTCATACACTGGTGTAAGTTCTGGATCTCACTACGGACCAGTAACAGGTCTCTCAGTCTCAAGTGATATTGGCATATCCACAAGTGTGGATAGCTCTGTGTCAATAAAAATGTTTTATTTAAGAATATATGAGAAGTATTAACCAAGCGTAATTAGTTTGAGAACTGTGTAGAAACAGTAATGCTCCTTTTCTGATAGCACGTATGTCTTTAGAGACCAGACATACCCATGAAGATTTTAGACTTTACATAATGGAGTTCTGCCAGTCCACTGGTGCTTGTCTTAGCTGTTCTGTTTACATTTCCATTGATTGCTTCTTTCTCAGATCTTCTCAAATATCACAGATTGTTCTTAAATATCTTGTCAAAAAAGGCTACCTTCATTAAACGAATTACTTTATTAATAGTATAATAAAAACTACTTTCAAACACTCTTGACAGCTTACTATGTACCAGACCCCTCCCTAAATGCTCTCTATTATTTGAGGTATTTAATCTTAACAAGAATCCTATAAAAGAAGCACTATTATTATTCCCATTTTACAATGAGAAACCTGAGGAGCAAAGTCTAGTGATTTGTCCTAAATCACACATCAGCAAGTGGACAGAATAAGAGCCCAACTGATGTACTGTAGCCCTCGAGTCTATATTCATAACAACCATGGTGTATTCCTTTGTAAGGGGAAAAGAATCAACATTCACTTAATGAAAAGACTCCAGGACTAAGAATCAAAAGACCCAGGTTTTTAATCCCACTCCTTCCACTGACTAGCCATGTAGCCACGGGCAAAACGCTCCTGCATTTGGATTTCAGATTCTCAGTCTAGAAAACTGAGCAGGGTGGAATAGATGTTTTCTCAGGTCTTTTTCAGCTTTAAGTTTCTCTGAGCCTGTAAGTGTAGATTTCTTAGTAAGAGCAGAGGCTTATGAATATATCTTTTATAGAGAATTTCTTGTCCAAATAGAATTCGTTGTTTCTAATACAACAAAGAGTAGTGCTCCAGGTTATCTGCCTGGATGTAGAAATAGCCTTACAATATAAAACTGGATATGAGCAGGAGGGTCATTGAAATAGGATCCAATCCCTTTGCTTTCTGCTAAAGACAGGATGGAAAAGTTACACACAAGTAATAAGTATGACATTTAATATTTTGATTTTTCTTACTGCTCTCCTCTAGGAATAAGGCTAACCTGCTTTGTAGCTTGACTCGGCTTCATAAGGAATGAGTTTTTCTCCCTGTCTAGAGTTTTGTCAGTCTGGAAGTGTTTAAATATTTATGTATTTTGTTTCTTACATACAGCAGATTTTGCCAAGTTTCATAGCTCAACAGTCCACCATTTCTGGTACTAAGCCATAATGAACAAAGAATATACTGTTAGCATAGTCTTCTTCCACTCAGGGAGATGGTGTGATCTGTAATGAACAGTGGGTATTTATGCCTACAGATTTAGATCCATTTGTACCACAAATAATCAGTCTGGAAAGAAAAGTATTTCTGCTCTCCAATTCAAAGGAAAAACAAACTAAAAATAAGTAAGTAGTTATGTTCTCTCATATGCATATAAAGGCACAGTGATGGCTCTGTGCTTCTGTCTACTGAGAAGAAAATGGCAGGAGAGCAGTTTTCAAAAATATCAGAGCGTTTTTAAATGTCAGATTTACCACCTTTCATTGTCATTTCACTTTGCCTGTTGAGCCATGTTAGATTTAGGCTCGCCATGGTAACCTTCAGCATCCTCTCCTTAGGTGACAAGTACATTTGTCCTTTTGAGGCTTTCTTCTCTTTTTTGGTTTTGTTTTTTCAGCTGATAATTAGTTTACTTGAGCCAAATGAGGCTTTTTTTCTGAGGTTTTTATGTACATGATGAAAGGTCACGAGGCTAAAGTCAGCCAAGCCAGCAGGGAATCTGGGCCAGGATCCCAGTGGAAAAATAAAAGGCATAATTCTCACAGTATGACTTTTTAGTAATTATGAATGTTCTGTGTGCTAAGGGAAATTATGGGTCAACACTCAGGCTATTCTGATCCCGAGACTATTAAAATATGGATGCTCACCATTACTAGGAGTTCACTGGATATTTACCACCATAGATCCCCCTTCCTCAAAAATAAGTGCTCATTTAGAGCGGCATTTTCAAACTTGTTCTAGGATAACCACTGCCAGGAATTTTAAAACTGAACTCTTCTAGTAGCTGATTTATGGTCCCTTGCTTATGTGGAGAGTAGAATGGAAAGATCTGAATGATAATTCCCATCTGCTAATATCTGTATAATTTTAAGGAAATCTCTTAAATTACCTTGGCCTCAATTTCTGCTTCTGTAAAAGGAGGGATTAGACCAGATGATTCAACTGTTTCTAGTTGGAAAAATGTTATGCTTGTAAGGCATTAGGATATGAAGATTAAGTCCTTGTGACAACAGCACATCCCAGTTTTCCCTCAAACTCTTATACTATGGTTTTCTCTAGACTCAAATTGACCTGAATTAACAGAATGAGACAGGGACTTCCCTGGTGGCTCAGATGGTAAGGAATCTGCCTGCAATTCAGAAGACCCGGCTTCAATCCCTGGGTTGGGAAGATCCCCTGGAGGAGGAAATGGCAACCCACTCCAGTATTCTTGCCTGGAGAATTCCATGGACAGAAGAGCCTGGTGGGCTACAGTCCGTGGAGTTGCAAAGAGTCAGACACAACTGAGTAACTAACATAAAGACAAGGACAATAGAATGACACATTCTATTACAATAAGGCTTGATCCAAGGAAATGTTGCAACATTGACATTAAGCTCCATGAAAGAACTCTGCACACCTAAAATTACCTACATGATTAAACGGTAGCATTGATTAGCCACTTACAACATGCAGGACACCTTACTAACATTTTGCTTACATTGTCTAATCTAATTCTCGGTGACAGCCTGTTAGGGGAAAAGAAGGCATCCAGTAAGCAGTGTTTCTTTTCCATGCCTTCATTCTGATCCAATTGAGATTATAGAGATCAGCATAGGAGAATAAAATTTTGCCTTTATGAAAAAAACAATTAGAAATAAATGACAGTGTGGCTTATGTATGTGGACAAGTAGGTTTCGTAATATTGAACAAGAATATTGGACAAACTTAACGTCCAAAACTGGGCATTATGAGAAATGCCAACAGTCCCAGGCATCACTAGATCACCACAGGCTTTTTCTGCTCCTTGGGCACCCTACAGCATGGAGAAGCAGAGCAACATATGTGCTCCTTGGAACCATCTTGTCTTTCAAGAGAAAGGAAAAGAGGCTCAGTTGAGTTATAAATACCCTGCTTCTGTTCCACACAAACCAATTAGGAAACTCATTGCAGCGCCATGAAAAATAATAGAGATAGGGCTTGAAGTCAGGGAGGTAATAGACCTTCCTCTGAGCATACAGAGACTAGAGGTGGGGGGAAACCAAGTAACCCTTAAAAAACAGGTTCAGAGGAACTAAGTATTTTGTTGGAGATCACAGAACTAGTAAGAGGAGAAATTAGGATTCAATCCTAGTTCTCCCTGACCACAGGACCCATACTCATGCCTACACTTCTTTCCCCACTTTGCTACCCTACAGTTTTTACCTTAGCTATATTGATATTTTACTACTAGCTTAAGACACACTCAACAATTATCTCTTTAACTGAAAAAATCTCCTGCTCTGCAAGGCTCTTAAATATGGCTCCATCTCTAATACTATCAGCACACACAACCCATCAGAATGGGTTATTACCCAAGACAGACTAGCCTGATCCTCAAAATGACTGGTAAGAAGTGACTTTTCCTATGTCAGAAAAAAAATAGGAAGTTTCTGGCTTTTGTATTCTGATGGACAGGGAGGCCTGGCGTGCTGCGATTCATGGGGTTGCAAAGAGTCGGACACGACTGAGCGACTGAACTGAACTTACCCAAGACAGACTAGCCTGATCCTCAAAATGACTGGTAAGAAGTGACTTTTCCTATGTCAGAAAAAAAATAGGAAGTTTCTGGCTTTTGTATTCTGATGGACAGGGAGGCCTGGCGTGCTGCGATTCATGGGGTTGCAAAGAGTCGGACACGACTGAGCGACTGAACTGAACTGAACTGTTTTGTAGATTGAAAAAAATTAAAGGGATATGAAATGCTCTGTGATCTGCCAATTTAATCCTGTAGCTCCTAATACTAGACCACATAAATAATGAAACACAATGCTTTTAATGGACAAATTTCTAAGGAAAGATAATGTCTGGTAATGTTTTCCAAGTTTAAAGATTCTAGCCATATACCAGGATACTTGAATTAACAAATCTTCAGAGGCCAAATTTCACCATAAAAAAATTTCACACGGGATTAAAGTTCAGTTCAGTTCAGTTGCTTAGTCTTGTCCAACTCTGCGACCCCATGGACAGCAGCATGCCAGCCTTCCTTGTCCATCACCAACTCCCAGGAGCTTGCTCAAACTCGTGTCCATCTAGTCAGTGATGCCATCCAACCATCTCATCCTCCAACATCCCCCTCTCCCCGTGTCTTCAATCTTTCCCAGCAACAGGATCTTTTCCAACAAGTCAATTCTTTGCATCAGGGGGGCAAAGTATTGGAGTTTCAGCTTCAGCATCAGTCCTTCCAGTGAATACTCAGGACTGATTTCCTTTAGGATGGACTGGTTTGATCTCCTTGCAGTCCAAGGGACTCTCAAGAGTCTTCTCCAGCACCACAGTTCAAAAGTATCAATTCTTTGGCACTCATCTTTCTTTCTTTTTTAATATAAACTTATTTATTTTAATTGGAGGTTAATTGCTTTACAATATTGTATTAGTTTTGCCATACATCAACATGAATCCACCACAGGTATACACGTGTTCCCCATCTTGAACCCCTCTCCCTCCTCCCTCCCTGTACCATCCCTCTGGGTCGTCCCAGTGCACCGGCCCCAAGCGTCCAGTATCATGCATCGAACCTGGACTGGTGATTCGTTTCATATATGATATTATACATATTTCAATGCCATTCTCCCAAATCATCCCACCTTAGCCCTCTCCCACAGAGTCCAAAAGACTGTTCTATACATCTGTGTCTCTTTTGCTGTCTCGCATACAGGGTTATCATTACCATCTTTCTAAATTCCATATATATGCGTTAGTATACTGTATTGGTGTTTTTCTTTCTGACTTACTTCACTCTGTATAATTGGCTCCAGTTTCATCCACCTCAGTAAAACTGATTCAAATGTATTCTTTTTTAATGGCTGAGTAGTACTCCATTCTCTATATGCACCACAGCCTTCTTATTCATTCGTCTGCTGATGGACATCTAGGTTGCTTCCATGTCCTGGCTATTATAAACAGTGCTTCAGTGAACATTGGGATACACATGTCTCTTTCAATTCTGGTTTCCTTGGTGTGTATGCCCAGCAGTGGGATTGCTGGGTGATGCTGGGTGTATGCCCAGCAGTGGATTGCTGGGTGATACTGCCATATGTGAACTATCTCCACCCTGTTCTCCATAGTGGCTGTACTAGTTTGCATTCCCACCAACAGTGTAAGAGGGTTCTCTTTTCTCCACACCCTCTCCAGCATTTATGGCTTGTAGACTTTTGGATCACAGCCATTCTGACTGGCATGAAATGGTACCTCATTGTGGTTCTGATTTGCATTTCTCTGATAATGAGTGATGTTGAGCATCTTTTCATGTGTTTGATAGCCATTTGTATGTCTTCTTTGGAGAAATGTCTATTTAGTTCCTTGGCCCTTTTTTCATTGGGTTGTTTATTTTTCTGGAGTTGAGCTTCAGGAGTTGCTTGTATATTTTTGAGATTAGTTGCTTGTCAGTTGCTTCATTTGCTATTATTCTCTCCCATTCTGAAGGCTGTCTTTTCACCTTGCTTATAGTTTCCTTTGTTGTGCAGAAGCTTTTAAGTTTGATTAGGTCCCATTTCTTTATTTTTGCTTTGATTTCCAGTATTCTGGGAGGTGGGTCATAGAGGATCCTGCTGTGGTGTATGTCGGAGAGTGTTTTGCCTATGTTCTCCTCTAGGACTTTTATAGTTTCTGGTCTTGTGTTTAGATCTTTAATCCATTTTGAGTTTATTTTTGTGTATGGTGTTAGGAAGTGTTCTTTATAGTCCAACTCTCACATTCATACATGACTATTGGAAAAATCATAGCTTTGACTAGACGGACCCTTGTTGGCAAACTAATGCTTCTGCTTTTTCATATACTGTCTACGTTGGTCATAGTTTTTCTTCTAAGGAGCAAGCATCTTTTAATTTCATGGCTGCCCCATCTGCAGTGATTTTGCAGCCTGAGAAAATAAAGTGTGTCACTGTTTCCATTGTTTCCCCATCTATTTGCCATGCAGTGATGGGACTAGATGCCATGATCTTGGTTTTCTGAATGTTGAGTTTTAAGTCAGCTTTTCACTCTCCACTTTCACTTTCATCAAGAGGCTTTTTAGCTCCTCTTCACTTTCTGACATAAAGGTGGTGTCATCTGCCTATCTGAGGTTATTGATACTTCTCCCAGCAATCTTGATTCCAGCTTGTGCTTCATGCAGCCTGGCATTTCACATGATGTACTCTGCATATAAGTTAAATAAGCAGGGTAACAATATACAGCCTTGACGTACTCCTTTTCCTATTTGGAACCAGTCTGTTGTTCCATGTCCAGTTCTAACTGTTGCCTCCTGACCTGAATATAGGTTTCTCAAGAGGCAGGTCAGGTGGTCTGATATTCCCACCTCAAAGAATTTTCCACAGTTTGTTGTGATCTATACAGTCAAAGGACTTCCCTGGTGGTTCAGATGGCAAAGCATCTGTCTACAATGCAGGAGACCTGGGTTCGATCCCTGGGTTGGGAAGATTCTCTGGAGTCAAAAGCACTGGCATAGTGAATAAAGCAGAAATAGATGTTTTTCTGGAACTCTCTTGCTTTTTTGATGATCCAATGGATGTTGGCAATTTGATCTCTGATTCCTCTGACTTTTCTAAATCCAGCTTGAACATCTGGAAGTTCTCAGTTTGCACACTATTGAAGCCTGGCTTGGAGAATTTTGAGCATTGCTTTACTAGCATGTGAGATGAGTGCAATTGTGCAGTAGTTTGAGCATTCTTTGGCATTGCGTTTCTTTGGGATTGAAATGAAAACTGACCTTTTCCAGTTCTGTGGCCACTGCTGAGTTTTCCAAATTTGCTGGCATATGAGTGCAGCACTTCACAGCATCATCTGTTAGGATTTGAAAAGGTTCAACTGGAATTCCATCACCTCCACTAGCTTTGTTCATAGTGATGCTTTCTAAAGCCCATTTGACTTTGCATTCCAGAGTGTCTGGCTCTAGTTGAGTGATCACACCATCGTGGTTATCTGGGTATGAAGATCTTTTTTGTATAGTTCTTCTGTGTATTCTTGCCACGTCTTCTTAATATCTTCTGCTTCTGTTAGGTCCATATCATTTCTGTCCTTTATTGAGCCCATCTTTGCATGGAATGTTCCCTTAGTATCTTGAATTTTCTTGAAGAGATCTCTAGTCTTTCTCATTTTATTGTTTTCCTCTCTTTCTTTGCATTGATCCCTGAGGAAGGCTTTCTTATCTCTCCTTGCTATTTTTTGGAACTCTGTATTCAAATGGGTATATCAAAAGGACTTGGATAAATTTCAATCTCTCCAGAAAAGTGTTAAATGTGATGATAAAGGAGTACACACTCTCTGAAGTCTAAGACCTGAACCCAGCAGGACAGAGGATCACATTCCTGGGCCCAGACTGAAAAAAATAGTAACTATGTAATCATAAAGATTAACAATATTATTCCAAGAGAAACAAAAGTCCTGAGGGTGGGTCACTGAGCTCCAAGAAATAGGAAGCAGCACTACCATGGAAACATGGGGCTAAGAGGCATATCCCTGGCCTCTTAAATATTGTTACTTCTGTTCATGAAGCTTATGAACAAAATATATCATCCAAATGCAACCTTTCCATGAATAGAGGTCTAGCTACTTAGAGTAGACTTTTGGCCTTTGGGTGCTCATTATCTGCAAAATTTACAAAGAAGAGACAAAAAGGATACCAAATCAGCAAGGGAAAATGATGGTGCAAACATTCCATTTCTCCTGATAAATGGTATGAAAATATTTGAGTACACAGAAATTGAAGTCTTCCAAAAGTAGGTTTGTTTTTAAATCTTAAAAACATACACAAGTAGTTCTGGAAGACACCACGGTGAAAATGTTCATTAAATGCATCACTACATCATGCAAAAAGCAGTAGGTAGTCACAAATTCACAGGTTGTATTTTATTCTCTGCTACAGAAAGCATCTCCTCATTAGCAGCAGAGCTGGGAAAACATTGAAGATATCATTACTCTTAATAAGGTGATCTATTTATTTTCTTCTTGATGGTGACAAGATCTGATATGAGAAGGAGAATGGAGAAAGGGCAGCATTACCAAGTACCCACACACTATTTCCAGGAAAGACATTATACCATTTGTGTAAATTAAGGGTAAGAGATGAGAAGACATCAAATAATAAGAAGCTGACATTTCAGCCAAACTATGTAAATTTAAGTATAAAATCCTAGTTTGTTTAAGATATCTGTAAGAAAATATCATTCATCCATATGAAAAGCCTTTTCAAAATTAAAATTGACCTAGCAATTTCAGAATATATTATTTCCACAATATTTAACCTCCAGGAACCTGCGTGATCCTCATGTAAAAGAATAATGGCAATGTCTTTTTGTTTGTCTCTTTGGGTTTTGTCAGAAAAGAAGCCTAGCAAAAGGTCATGATTAAGAACTGATACTCTGGTGTTCTTCTCTGCTCATCACAGGTTTCCATTTTGCTCTTAATGTATGTTTGATAAATGTGCAAATGAATCAATTGTCCTTTGCTAGGTATACTTGGCACATAACAATGAACAAGAGAGGCCTGTTCTCTAATGACTCCATAAAGACTCTACAGCTTTTGAAGGAAAAGGGGGAGGATTATCATCTCATTTGTTGAATAAATATATACAGAAAACCTACTATGTGCCAAGTGCTCTGATAGGCCCTTGAGGGATACAGAATAGAGCAGACACTGTCCCTGGCTCATAAAGACCTAAAGCAATCAGAAAAAGCAGAGATTAAATAATTAAACAATCAGAATACTATCATTTTGTATTAGTCAGGTTGAGCTGACATAGTAAGATATAGGCACACCCGCTTTACTGTGCTTCACAGATATTGCAGTTTTTACAAACTGAAGACTTGTGGCAATCCTGCATTGTTAAATGATGGTTGCCTTTTTTTTTTTTTTTTGGAAAAAAGTATTTTTTGGCAATGAAATATTTTTAAATTAAAGTACATACATTTATTAGACATAATGCTATTGCACACTTAACAGACTACAGTATAGTGTAAACATAAATTTTATATGCACTGACACCAAAAAGATTTGTGTGACTTACGTTATTATAATCTTTGTTATATTTCGGTGGTTAGGAACCAAACCAAGATGTCTCTGAGGTCTGCCTGTAAGGGTAATGAAAAGCATTATACAGTTTCAAATAGAGACAGGTTCACTTTCACTTTCTTTCGCTTACTCTTTAGAAAGAAGAGTCTGATGTGTAGTGTGTAAGTAAGAGTGCGTGTGTGCCAGGGCCTGCAAACTCTTATTTTATACTTAGTCTTAGAGGACTGTGGTGCCTGGCCACACTGTCAAAATGTCTATTTTTCACATTCCATGATGTTTCTGCTATGCTGCTATGTGAGATGGGTACTTTTGTTCCTCTCCTTCATGGGAGAAAATATGGAAATGAAAGGGCAGGGAGATGGGATCCTTGGCTTAATCCTCTCTTCTTCTCTTCCTTCATCAATTATAATATTAATAGTTATAATATATTACATTTATAATAGTAATTATAAACATTTGTAACAATAATTAACATTTATTGTTCACATATATGTCAGACATTGTGATATTTTTACATGGGCTATATATTTTTTTAATTAATTTATGTATTGGCTGTCCTGGTCTTTATTTATTTATTTAATGGTTGTACTGGCCTTTATTGGTCTTTGTTGCAACACAGGCTTTCCTCTAGTTGTGGCAAGCAAGGACTACTCTCTAGTTGCAGTGGATGGGCTTCTCACTGTGCTGGCTTCTCTAGTTGCAGAGCACAAGCTCTAGGTGCATGGGCTTCAGTAGTTAGGGCTCCCACATTCTAGAGCACAGGCTCAATAGTTGTGGTGCACAGGCTCAGTTTCCCCCCTGCATGTGGGATCTTCCTGGATCTGGGATCTAACCCATGTGTCCTGCATTGGCAGGCGGACTCTTCACCACTGAGCCGCCATCACCAAGGACACCCCTACATGGGTTATCTTATTTAATCCTCAAAACAATCCTATGGGGACTTCCCTGTGGGTCCAGTGGGTAAGACTTTGCCTTCCAATGCAGTGGATGCAGGTTCAATCCCTGGCTGGAGAGCTAAGATCTCACATGACTCACAACCAAAAATCCAAAACACAAAACAGAAGAAATGTTGTAACATATACAACAAAGATTTTTAAATGGTCCACATGGAAAAAAAAAAAAACTATCCTATGATACAGATACTATTATTTTTCTATTTTACAGATTATAAAACTATGGCTGTGAAAGGGGTTCCATAACTTGCCCCAGCTAGAGTGAAACAACAGTGATTTGATTAGTTTCCTCTAAAGCCTGTATTCTTCACAAGTAGGCTGTTTTACTCTCAGCGATGTGTGCTCAAGTTCAGTCTTAGTAGCAATGCCTCGTGAAAGGATACAAAGAGAATCATCCCCTTCTTCTCGGCTTAACCACTGCATTCACTTTTACTGCCTCTGCTTTGAAAAGTTTCAAAAGATAATAGAAATGCCTGGCTTTTACCAGCTTGAGAAAGGATGGTCTCTTTACTTCTTCATCCTGTGGAAATAATGCACAAACCCAAGACTTTAAGATCCCTGAACTTCACTGAAGGGAAGAGGAGAGTGTAATGGATTTTTCCCCTCAAGTATCTATTATTTAACCTAGTCCTTCACCTCACTAAGGAGAACACCATCTGATTCCATACTTCAACTGCAGAATGGTTAAAAGAAAATAACAGGAAATTGGAGAATGGCTTTGTGATGTTTATTTCCCAGCTGAAAGTACAGATTGAATCTTCTAATTTCCTTAATGGGCATAATGCTAGTCTGGCAAATTATTAACAATTTGGATTTGATTCAAAAACTTGGTCATATATTTCATTAAGCTCATATTTACTGGAGCACAAGGCAACCTACAGTAACAAGCATCAAAAGTCTGTTTTACTGCCCACATTATGAGCAGATGGAGCATAGCCATTTAAAAATGCCAAGCTTTTTGATTAAGAGCCTGATTATAGTCAGATCAGGATGAAGAATCATGGCCCTATGTAAAGGTTCTCTGAATTTTAAAATACTACTGGACCTTTATTTGACTTCTTTGAAATCAGATACTAGAGTCTTATAAAATTGGGAGTTTAAACAACAAAAACAAACTCTGACCTCACTAAAATGAACATAGAAAGGAAAGAGCTGGTTTTCAGCAGATCAAGAACAAACCTTCCCCCAATGTTGCCTGATCAATGAGTTATTACTGTTATCACACAGAATAGACATGAACATAGGATTAGGATGGGGTTTGGGTTATTGAGATAGTAAAGAAAATCAAGATAATTTGGGAGACATGACCTACTCCGGTACTATAAAAAAACCAGATGCTGAAAGTATAAGGACTCCTGTTCCTGGGAACCAAATCCTTCTCATTCTCCTTGGAATGAAAATGGTTAGACCTGGAGTCTCCTTATCCAAAATCTCTAGAGACTTAACATGCCTGTAGGGTTTCCCCCCGACTTCTCAAGAATGTATTCCATAAGAGACTACTGAGAGGTAGTAAACCTGGTCAAACACTAGTGAGGACCCTTCAAATATAAAAGCACTAAATAGGGAGGCCTGAAATGTTTTGACCTAAAAAAAAGCATTATAATATAACAGTACATAGGTTTTGAAATCTAAAAAAAATCAAGCTGAAAACCCAGTTATGCACCTTACTGCACTGTATAATCTTGGGTAAATTCTTTATGGCCTCAGTTTTGTCATTTGTGAAACAGGTCAAAATAGTATCAGCTTCCTAAGGCAGCTGTGAGGATTAGACTATGTAGAAAGCCAGGCCTATATTATCAGCACTTGCTTTTTGAAGGCATCAGAAGCAGTCCAGCAAATGTTGGAACAACAATGAACAATTATTAATCATCTCTTTGGCTTTGCTACAATTAAAAATCTTACTGGATTGCTACAGTCAGATTCCTATATGCTGTCCTGCATTGCTTCTTCAACTGTAGTTCCTAATACTGCTTTGCAGATGTTTCAGATACTACCTGGGGTTCCTGAACTCTCATATGCTGCCTTCTTCCAAAATGGATTTGCAGTAGCTTAGATGAAACTAGAACACAGCTTTGTCTTTTCCCTATCACTCGGCATCTGACTACTCATGCTGCTGAGAGGCAATATTGTACAGCAATGAAGAGAGGGGCCAGACTGCCAGTTCCAATCTCAAATTTTCTCACTTACTAGCTATGTGACAATTACTTTATTTCCTTGTGCCTCAGCTCCCCTATCTGGAAAAAAGTAAAGATACGTATAAGAGAACTTACCTCACGGTGTTGCTGGGAGAGTCACATGATTTAATGCATGTAAAATATCTGGCACATAACAAGCACTGAATCAATGTTAGCTATTATTATTTTTCCTTCTGCTTAACAATTCATGACCCGGACTGCCAAATGGTTGTACAATCTTCTGATGACAACACTCAGAAGCATACCCAGATAGGATAGGTGAAACATACATGAACTCTAATACAGCAATGGTTCCAAACTCTAAGCAGGCAATCCCTTGGGGGTCACAAAGTTACTGCAGGCTCTCTATAAAACATATGTGCACCCATATTTTCTCAAAGAGCTGCAATTTTTTAAAAAAATAGATACTAGAGGGGTAGACTTCAAATTGCTTGACTGTTGAAAAGAGGTCCTGATACATATATAATTCTTGTGTGTCATCAAGTTCTGAAAGCAGATAATATTGAAAGAGATTACAGCTGTAAATGACATCTTGATGTCATCATCCTATGTTCCTCAAAATACAGTGCATTAAATAACTGAAAATATATTCATAGTTTGCTACATCAAAAAATAGTGGTGTAGCTCTTTTAGAAAAAGAATATTGCTTATATTAAATGATTACTTCTACAATTAATCATATTCAAACTTCTAAGAATTACAGAACCTGGTAGTTACAAATGTCCTAAGTCATGAAAAATATAGGCTTATCAAACTAAGGATAAAGTTAGCAACACTGAAAAATCAGCAAAATAAACCTGCATTCTAATTAAAAGAATTTCCATAAAACCTTTAAAATATATTTAAAGAATTTGGGGATGTCTTAAAAAATTAGATTTAGTATGACTTCAGCATCTGTAAAGCATAAAACATCTATCAAGGAGTTTAAAATTTACTCAGTTGCATGAATTTGTGTGGAGAATTTGAAGCCTTTTTTGTTGTTTTTTGGCTGTCAGTCAGGTATCTTTCTTTTTAGGTTAAGTCATTAATTGTTATGACTTTCACACCTATTGAAGGAAGGAAAGTGACAATATTCATCACTGTCAATTTAATTGAAAAACAAGTATCATTCTTTTATTTCTGAGTGGGAAAGTAAAGAGCAAAAGAATGTATTTAATAATTCCATTTGCTGTGTGTGTGATCCTGGGCACATTTTGTGACTTTGGGGAAGAATCCTAACTTCTCTGAGACTCCACTCTCTGTCCAATTTATTTCAAGTCAGTGATGGCCTTCTTGAAACTACAGAGAGTCCATACTGAGGGCAACAGTGCCTATTTCACAAGGTCATGAAAAAATTTAACTGTAAACACATATGTAAAAGAGCCACACATGTAGTAGGCATTCAATAAATGTTAGCTGAATATGAATCTACATCAAAAATGAGGAATGAGCTATGAAAGAATAGGAGGTACAAAAGTTCTAGACCTCTGGACATAAATGAACCACATATAATAGACAAATATTGCAAATACTATATTCAGTTAAGTTATATGAAATAGACATAGCACTAACAGAAATATAAATAACAACTAGTGATTTCCATTTACAACAATATGACAGACTTGATATTTGAAAAAAAACTTGTGTATACAAAGGATTGTGAAAGTGAAAGTGTTAGTTGCTCAGTCCTATCCGACTCTTTGTGACCCCATGGACTGTAGCTCACCAGGCTCCTCTGTCCATGGAATCTCCAGGCAAAAATACTGGGGTAGGTAGCCATTCCCTTCTCCAGGAAAGTGCTTGATAAATACAACAAACATTTTTTTAGATATATGGCTTATCTCAAAAGAGAGTATAAAGAATCAACAGGGTCAAAAAGAGAGAGCTAAAAATCATAAAGATAAGCTGACAAACTAGCCCTATGGATGCCTTGGAAATATCTGAAGACCTCTTCAACCAAAAAGCTTGAGTTTTAGCCTCTGTGAAAGAACAGGAGACAAGGCATGAGCCCCGTTAAAATAAAAGTTGGAAATGAAACCCCAGAATTAAGCTGAGATCCTTTATGCAAAAAGGAGTTTAGTAAAAGAATAGTTTAGAAATAATTCACCTGCTGGCAAAAGGACACCATAAAAAGAAAATGTTCATCTTAGCTTTGGCTCTGATTGAGGAAAAACAAACAAAAAATTCTTCCCTGAGAATTCTTAGCCCTGAGGATTATGTGACTACATCACAAACCAGGAAACTGACAGCAAATGGTTTTAGGATTGTAGCACTGGAGAATGATGGGGAAAAGTAAACACAAATCATGAATACCCATACATCTTCCACCCGCCCTCACGGTATGCCCATTATAAAAGCACACCAAGCAATAACACATGAGCAAAATTTAAACACGCAAAGAAGGCAGTATATCATTAAAATAATAAGAAATGAAACAAACAGCAAAAGCAGAATTAGGCCTTCAAATACATCAGACTTTGAAATTATAAAATATAGAATGTAAACGGTCTAAGTTTAAATAATAAAAAATATGAAGAAGAGTAAGTGACTCAAAAAAATGCTAAGAAATTTAAATGAGAATGGAATTTTAAGAAATAAGAGATATAATCTTTAAAAATAAAAAGTAATGATAAAACTGCACACTGGAGTCAGCTAAAGAGAGGAGAAGAGAGGGCAGGAGAGAAACACAAATATGGAAAATTGAAAGAGAGGTCGAGACATAAATGATAGATTGAGAAGGCCCAATATACATATAACTGAAATGAAGAAGAAAAGTAGAGAGATTTGTGTGTTTCAGAGGAGGGGCATAAAGACAGAATGACTGAGAATATTCCACAATGAATAAAAGACATGAATCTTTAGATGTAGGATGAAAAAAAATTTAAAGAAGATAAATATAAGAGATCTATACACAAACCATTCTAGTGAAACTGTATAGCATCAGAGATATGGATTTTTAACGTATGCAAAGAGAAAAAGATTATCTTCAACGGAGCAAGAGTAGAATTCTCAGTTGTACTAGCAGAAAGCAGATGACAGCCAGAAAATAACTCCACAGGGATGGGGAAAATAGCAATCAGTCTGGAAATTACCATTTAAGAGTGAAGATAAGGCACATTTTAAGAAAATCAAAATGATGAGAGTTTGTCACCAACAGATAGTACCTAAATGAAATTTTAAAACATGTATTTCAGAAAGAAGGAAACAGAATCTAAAGGCAAAGACAAAGATATAAAAGAGAATGAAAAAAGAATAAGTAAATATGTAGATACAGCAAAATAAATAGTGACTAAATATTAAACTAATAGTGCTTAATTGGAGATGAACACTAAGTAAAAAGTGAAATAAAATTCTGGACAAATATAAAATGTAACAAGGGCAGAGTGATCCAATTTAAAGAGATCTGAAGTCCTTATAATTTTCAGGAAGACTTAAAAATACTGATTAACTTTAGAACTTATAAATTAAGAATGTGTGTTAAGATTTTACAACCAATAAATGATTAGAAAACAATACATAATTTCAAAATTAGAACAAAATCAGGGTAGAACTAAAACATTAACCTCAGTGAATCCAAAAGTGAGAAAGAAGAGAGAAAAAGTATAGAAAAGTCAGGATAAATAGAAAGTACAAGAAATAGATCCGAGAGATGGTGATGAACAGGGAGGCCTGGCGTGCTGCGATTCATGGGGTCGCAAAGAGTCGGACACGACTGAGCGACTGAACTGAACTGAACAAGAAATAGAAATACATACAAATAGAACAGTAATCACACAGAATGTAAACTGGACAAACTTTTCATTTAAAAGATAATTTGACTGGATGACAATATGCAAACCAACTATATGCTGTTGACAAGAGACATAAAATGTAGCATGCAGAAAGGTTAAAAGTAAAAAGACAGAAAATTTTATATCAAGAAAATAACTTTAAAAAATAATCAGAAAATCACTAAATAAAATCACTATTATGAATAAAGAGAGTTGAGATTAAAGACACATTGTATCAGGAAGATAGGACAATTCTTAACTTGTGTGTATCTAGTGGCATCAGCTCAAAATTTGAAAATATTTTGGAAAAAATAAAGTTCCAAAATTTAAAACTTTTTGGAAAAAATAACAAAGAAAAACATTTTAAATGCATCATCATGGTGAGAGGGTTTTTTTGCACCTCTCGTAGTATTTAGAAGATTAAGAAAACCAAAAATAAATAGATTTAAACAGCTCATTGGGGGGTTTTCCCTGTGCCTCAGTGGTAAAGAATTCGCCTGCAATTCAGGAGATGCAGCAGACTTGGGTTTAATCCCTGAGTTGGGAAGATCCCCTGGAGGAGGAAATGGCAACCCACTCCAGTATTCTTGCCTGGACAATCCCATGGACAGAAGCATCTAGCAGGCTACTCTACATGGGGTTGTAAAGAGTCAGACATAACTGAGTACACACACACAAACAGCTCAATATACAATTTTGATTTAATATATGGAGATTTCATAGCTATCCATGTATCTACACAGACACACAAACACTCCAAGTACATGCCATTTTTCATTCATGTTCAAAGTGTGCTTGTCAAAATTGTGCATTGTCTATTTTTGAGATACAGGGCATACACACACACACACACATATTTCTAAATGTTCAGTGTGTACTTATACAAAATATACATCCTTTGTTGGATAGGGCTTCCTTGATAGCTAAGTTGGTAAAGAATCCACCTGCAATGCAGGAGACCCTGGTTTAATTCCTGGGTTCAGGAAGATCCACTGAAGAAGGGATAGGCTACCCACTCCAGTATTCCTAGGCTTCCCTTGTGGCTCAGCTGGTAAAGAACCTGTCTGCAATGCGGGAGACCTGGGTTTGATCCCTGGGTTGGGAAGATCCCTGGAGAAGGGAAAGTCTACCCACTCCAGTATTCTGGCCTAGAGGATTCCATGGACTATACCCATGGGGTCACAACAACTGAGCAACTTTCACTTCACTTTCACTTTGTTGGGTACACATTTTTTTACAGTCACACATCATTTATGAAAAATTGACCATATATAATTGGCCCTTGAACAACATGGGTTTGAACTGCTCTGGTCCACTTATATGCAGATTTTTTCAATGAATAGATTTTTTTCAAATGAAACTTGTGTTTTCATTTTACAGATCTTTAACTCAGTATGGGGAAAACTGCACTTGATTAGAGATTACAATATGTGAAATCAAAAGAACTAGAGTTTGTGTCCTAATTCTATCCAAACTGTTTCAGCTTTCTGTCCTTGGTGGAGTCATTTATCAGTTCCTTTGTTTTTGAGATAGAGATAGCACTATGCAGACTGTGCTACAGGGTTGGCTCCTCTAACCTTGTTCAAGAGCTAACTGTACTTAGTCAAAAATTATGGCTCAACTGAGAATCTATATTAAACAGAAAATGTTGTCACATGCAAGTAATCTAGAAAGCAATACAAAAAATTAAAAAAATCTTTTCCATTTCAAAATCTAAAATGATTTCTTAGTAATTTAGAGTTCAAAGAAAGGAATCAGGGGCTTCCCTGATTGTCCAGGTGTTGAGAGTCCACCTGCCAACTCAGGGGACACAAGTTGGATCCCTGCTCCAGGAAGATCCCACCTGCCACAGAGCAACTAAGCCCCTGTGCCATAACTACCGAGCCTGAGCACCACAACTACTGAAGCCTGCGTGCCTAGAAGCCCATGCTCCACAACAAGAGAAGCCACCACAATGAGAAGTTTGCACACTGCAATGAAGAGTAACCCCGCTCACCACAACTAGAGAAAGCCAGTGCATAGCAAGAAAAACACACCACAGCCAAAAAATGAAATAAATAAATAAATCTTAAAAATAAACAAAATGTAAAAGGAACTAAAGTAGAAATTAGAAAATAACTATAATGAAATAAAAATTAAAATACTATATTACATTATATCAATGATAAATTTTTAAATCTCCCAAGATAATTCTATAGAAAACTTTGACAATAAATTTAAATACTTAAATAAGTCAAATTTAAATATGTAAACAATCTAAACGCTCTCCTATATTAAAACTGACTCAAGAAGAAACAGAAAGCTCAAATAAATCCAAAGTCACTTAAGACATCAAATCATTAATTAAAAGTCATTTTGCATAAAAGGCACCAAGACTCAAGCACTTCTAAAGATGATTCCCACCAAGTTGGGTATTTTTGCATGACTCATATGTGTACATGAATGTGTATATATCACATGGAAAAGATTGCTAATGGTAATCTCCAAGGGCTGGGATTGTGAGGGTTTTTTCTGTTAGTTGTGCTTTTTCATATTCTTTCATTAATAACGTATTCTCTTTGCAGTGAAATGAAGTGAAAGTCGATCAGTCATGTCCGACTATTTGCGACGCCATGAACTATACAGTCCCTGGAATTCTCCAGGTCAGAATACTGGAGTGGATAGCTGTTCCATTCTCCAGGTAATCTTTCCAACCCAGCAATTGAACCCAGGTCTCCCACAAATTGCAGGTGGATTCTTTACCTGCTGAGCTACCAGGCAAGCCCCTCTGTTCTCAATATGAGGTGAAGTCACTCAGTCGTGTCCGACTCTTTGCGACCCCGTAGACTGTAACCTACTAGGCTTCTCTGTCCATGGGATTCTCCAGGCAAGAATACTGGAGTGGATTGCCATTTCCTTCTCCAGGGGATCTTCCCGACCCAGGGATCGAACCCGGGTCTCCTGCATTGGAGGCAGACGCTTTAACCTCTTTGAGGTGAAGTCACTCAGTCGTGTCCGACTCTTTGCGACCCCGTAGACTGTAACCTACTAGGCTTCTCTGTCCATGGGATTCTCCAGGCAAGAATACTGGAGTGGATTGCCATTTCCTTCTCCAGGGGATCTTCCCGACCCAGGGATCGAACCCGGGTCTCCTGCATTGGAGGCAGACGCTTTAACCTCTAAAACAATTATTCTTAAAAGAAGTATATAACCCCCAAAATCTGATTCTCTCTGCAGAACTAGAAACTGACCCTCACAGATTTCACAGGTTCCTTTCATAGTCCCCTCTATTCAATGATATTTTCTTCTGTTCCTTCCTGGATCAAAGATTCTAGGCATCATCTCACTCCTGATAAAATGATTGGCAAGGGAGAGGTTAAAAGCCATTTCCAGCATAGGGTGTAGTTCATTTTCATATATCATTAAATATTCTTCTACATTACTTACAGAAAAGTGTCAAAGATAGTAAAGAGAATCCTTTTACACTGTCTACCTAGC
>SJYT01054832.1:470571-504931 GCA_006410635.1 Cephalophus harveyi | reverse complement strand
GTTAAATAAGCAGGGTGACAATATACAGCCTTGACGTACTCCTTTTCCTATTTGGAACCAGTCTGTTGTTCCATGTCCAGTTCTAACTGTTGCTTCCTGACCTGCATACAGATTTCTCAAGAGGCAGGTCTGGTGGTCTGGTATTCCCATCTCTTTCAGAATTGTCCACAGTTTATTGTGATCCACACAGTCAAAGGGTTTGGAATAGTCAATAAAGCAGAAGTAGATGTTTTTCTGGAACTCTCTTGCTTTTTCTGGAACTCTCTTGCTTTTTCCATGATCCAGTGGATGTTGGCAATTTGATCTCTGGTTCCTCTGCCTTTTCTAAAACCAGCTTGAACATCAGGGAGTTCACGGTTCACGTATTGCTGAAGCCTGCCTTGGAGAATTTTCAGCATTACTTTACTAGCATGTGAGATGAGTGCAACTGTGTGGTAGTTTGAGCATTCTTTGGCATTGCCTTTCTTTGGAACTGGAATGAAAACTGACCTTTTCCAGTCCCATGTCCACTGCTGAGTTTTCCAAATTTGCTGGCATATTGAGTGCAGCACTTTCACAGCATCCTCTTTCAGGATTTGAAACAGCTCAACTGGAATTCCATCACCTCCACTAGCTTTGTTCGTAGTGATGCTTTCTAAGGCCCACTTGACTTCACATTCCAGGATGTCTGGCTCTAGGTGAGTGATAATACCATCGTGATTATATTGGTCTTGAAGATCTTTTTTGTACAGTTCTGTGTATTCTTGCCATCTCTTCTTAATATCTTCTGCTTCTGAAGTATTGTCAGTATTATATTATATTATTATTACTGTTCCACATTACAGAGGAGGAAACTTAGAGGTGAAATAATTTGTCCAGGTTTAGATACCTAGTAAGTGGAAATCTGGGTTCCAAAATCAAGTATACTTTTCAAATCTATTCTTCTTCCCAAATATATGACATGAAATTAGTCTGTTCAATTCTTCAAGATGTTTAATCGTTATTCCAAGTTGGCATCTGCCAATAGGATTCAACAGTGAGAAAGCATTTAATCTGAATATGGGTTCCCTATAACACAGGAATTGAGTTTTTCTAAAGTTGTATATAAATCAGTATTTAAAATTGAGTATAATCTTCTGTTGACTTCCTTATAACTTTCTTATGTGTTATATTTTCTATTCATCAGTTAATAGTGATTTCTAACACTTGCACTTTCATTTTTTCTGTCCATCAACTTTTCTGTCAAACATTTAATAATCTGTAAATAAATGCAGAGATGCACTATGGAGTTTAAATAACTTTCTGTGATTCCTATTCAAGTGAAGATGACTTTTTGATATGCAAATAATGACTTCTTACTTGTCAAATATCTGTTGTTCTTAAAGCTGGGCATAACTTTTTTATATTTTTTACTAATTATAAAAGGTTGAAAAATAGCATTCTGGAACAGATTAATTTTGCTCATCCTGGCATCACAGAATTATATGAAAGCCTCCTGGAAATGAAGTTTCCATTCAGCTTTAACAGATTACAATTACTTAACCATTCTGGAAGCGAGAAGTCAAAGGAAAATAACTTCTCTCTATTGTGGCTGAGTGCAGGCTTGCCTTTCAGAGAGCTAGGAGTCAAACAAATACCCTAAATACTTCAGCTAAAAAAGGTACTTCTTTTTTTTCCCAGCTTAATCCTCTCAGTACCCTAAATGCCTAGGCTGATGTGAGACATCAACTTACAACACTGGGTCTATCATCTTAATTACACTGCAAAGGAGTCCTTCTCTCAGGGAAGTCATACAGGCTACAGAGCAAATGAATAAGGGCCCCACAGCTCCTAAGAGACACCATTCATAAAGCAGGAATAAGCATCAATGAAGCATTATTCCTTGGGGGGAAAATACTGAAAAGGTTGACCTCAGTGGAATGAGTGCAAATTTGCATAATGCTTCATTTCCTTAGAGAAACTCAAGGGTTGGTAACCATTACATGAGGCGAGTCAACATCACTGAGAAGATTAATGGGACTCGAGTATCAGTACTTCCAAACAGAGACGAGTCATACCAAGGTCACGGCAAGGTTGATCAAGGAAAAGATGTTTGCACATTGGAATGGGTGATTTGTCTCTCAGACTGACAGGGTAAAAGGAAACTAATTGTGCATCATTAAATATTACGCTGTCCAGTAAGGCCACTTCATGTTAAGAAAAGCATAACTGGATGAGGCATGGTATGGATGAGATTTGTAAAAACTTGCCAGTTTACGTCATTTGGCAAGGACCATGGTATGAAAACCCTTTAGTCAACAAAGACTATTTGTCTCCCTTGTTATCACAGAAAGGAAAAAAGAAGAAGAAACAAAAGAAGAAAAGTCTAATTCTTGCTGCAGAGTCTTGGCTCCAATGCTCTGTGCAACATGTAGATAAATTGGTAGATTTAATTCCTTAATGCAGCATCAAAATAGCCCCAGGGGCTTAGGTGGAAGTGAGATGGAAGACTTCACACAGAATGTCAATGAAATACCAATGAATAGTTCGTCTCTTAACAGGGATCAACCTGCACAAAGACCTAACTGGCTTTCCACAGAGAGCACTTTCTGATCACTGAATCTGCCTGCTGTGCACCCTTGTCTTGGCTTAGAATCAAAATGACAGCTAATGATGGTAGCTCCCAACAACTTTATGAGCAATGAAGTTCAAGATGGGCCAAGAAAAAAAAAAAAAAAAAAGACGTGGGTAAAAACACAAAAACTTGGTATTTTATGGAGACAATGTGCTAACTAATCATATTAACTCTGTCACATGAAGGAGCAGAAAAGGACCCTCCTTTCCTGTTGACTAGAGCTTCCCTGATAGCTTAGTTGGTAAAGAATCTGCCTGCAATGCAGGGGACCCCAGTTTGAATCCTGGGTTGGGAAGATCCGCTGGAGAAGGGATAGGCTACCCACTCCAGTATTCTTGGGCTTCCCTTGTGGCTCAGCTGGTAAAGAATCTACCTGCAATGCAGGAGACTGGGTTTGATCCCTTGGTTGGGAAGATCCCCTGGAGAAGGGAAAGCCTCCAGCATTCTGGCCTGGAGAATTCCATGGACTAGGTAGTTCACGGGGTCGCAAAGAGTCAGACATGACTGAGCAACTTTCACTCACTCACCTCCTGTTGCCTACCAGCCATCCTAAAACTGATCATAGGTCTTCACATTTCTTTGGCCACATGCCCAAGTCTGGGTTTACAATGGAAAGTTGCTGATATATGTAAGTGACCTGTACACAAATCATTGCAATACTCACAGTTACCAGTAACAAACATTGAGTTTACCTGAATACAATTTCTAGTAAAAGGACTCCAGATTCTGAATGGTGACTGAGGCAATATTTTATAAATTTGAATTAACCATTGGACAAGCTCTGGGTACCACTGTAGTTCAGACTGTAGTTAGGGTACATTTTCAAAAATAAAGCTGCTTGTAAATATTTTTTGGCTCTTCATCCCTAATTGTGGAACAGAAGAACTGTACAAAAAAGATCTTCATGACCCAGATAATCACGATGATGTGATCATTCATCTAGAGCCAGACATCCTGGAATGTGAAGTCAAGTGGGACTTAGAAAGCATCACTACGAACAAAGCTAGTGGAGGTAATGGAATTCCAGTTGAGCTGTTTCAAATCCTGAAAGATGATGCTGTGAAAGTGCTGCACTCAATATGGCAGCAAATTTGCAAAACTCAGCAGTGGCCACAGGACTGGAAAAGGTCAGTTTTCATTCCAATCTCAAAGAAAGGCAATGCCAAAGAATGCTCAAACTACCACACAATTGCACTCATCTCACATGCTAGTAAAGTAATGCTCAAAATTCTCCAAGTAAGGCTTCAGCAATATGTGAACCGTGAACTCCCTGATGTTCAAGCTGGTTTTAGAAAAGGCAGAGGAACCAGAGATCAAATTGCCAATATCTGCTGGATCATGGAAAAAGCAAGAGAGTTCCAGAAAAACATCTATTTCTGCTTTATTGACTATGCCAAACCCTTTGACTGTGTGGATCACAATGAACTGTGGAAAATTCTGAAAGAGATGGGAATACCAGAGCATCTGATCTGCCTCTTGAGAAACCTATATGCAGGTCAGGAAGCAACAGTTAAAACTGGACATGGAACAACAGACTGGTTCCAAATAGGAAAAGGAGCCCGTCAAGGCTGTATATTGTCACCCTGCTTATTTAACTTCTATGCACAGTACATCATGAGAAACGCTGGACTGGAAGAAACACAAGCTGGAATCAAGATTGCCGGGAGAAATACCAATAACCTCAGATATGCAGATGACACCACCCTTATGGCAGAAAGTGAAGAGGAACTAAAAAGCCTCTTGATGAAAGTGAAAGTGGAGAGTGAAAAAGTAGGCTTAAAGCTCAGCATTCAGAAAACGAAGATCATGGCATCTGGTCCCATCACTTCATGGGAAATAGATGGGGAAACAGTGGAAACAGTGTCAGGCTTAATTTTTTGGGGCTCCTAAATCACTGCAGATGGTGATTGCAGCCATGAAATTGAAAGACACTTATTGACTCATTGGAAAAGACTCTGATGCTGGGAGGGATTGGGGGCAGGAGAAGGGGACGACCGAGGATGAGATGGCTGGATGGCATTACGGACTTGATGGACGTGAGTCTGAGTGAACTCCGAGAGATGGTGATGAACAGGGAGGCCTGGCGTGCTGCAATTCATGAGGTCGCAAAGAGTCGGACATGACTGAGAACTGCCTTGATAACTGGGTTGGGCAGAGGCACAGTATGAGATATAGTTAAGGATTTTTATGTTGTAACCTCACTATTATGTTTAAATAGAAGAGGATAAACCAGAAGCCAAAATGAATCTTTGATCATTGATATGGTTTGCTATCAGGTTTTGTAGTTCATTTGGTATCTATCACTTGCAATTACAAGGTGAACTCTAATTAAATACAATATTGCAAATCAACTATACTTCAATAACATTTTTTAAAAATGCCAAACTCCAATGGCCTCACATTTCAAAAAGTAAAGTCAACTGTGATAGAAAGAGAAATATGAAAGTTTGAAATTGTTTTTATGGAACTTACATAGACTCTTATACTGAATAGATGGTTAGCACTTTGAGAGCAGGATTTATATAGCATTGATCTCTCAATAGCTAGAGAAAGCCTGGAAACTAGAAGAATTCAAGAAATAATTCTGTATGAATGAAAGAATGGATGAATGGATGGGGGGATACAAAACTATAAGCATGTAGCGCTAATTCTCACCTGAAGGCCAGAATGTTTTTAGCCAAATCCATTTATACATCTCTAAAGTAATTGTCATGTTTATTCAATATCTGGGAAAGACAATCAGAAACAACAGCAACAACCAGAATACCCCCAATCATAGTGACAATTGCAACCCATGAACATTTCAAGGTCATTGGATTTGCATGACTTAATATATAAAAGAAAATGACAAGTTGTCCCTTTAAGAGGAAACATAGGTAAAACAATAGAAGAGATGGAGGTTAAAAGGATACAGCATTTTAAAATGAAATCACATAATTATGTTTATTCTCCCTCTGATTTTTGTAAATAGTTTCTCTATAAGGAGTTTAAGAGGGACACAAAATTTCATTCACTGTGGTTTCTCTTCTCTGACTACTCAATGTACTGTGTTATCTCTGTGGATATTCCTTAGTGTCTGCCCTCATTCCTTTGAATGGACAATTCCATTTTCTCCAACCAAGGCCCTGCAAAAGACAATAAAACCTCTGGCCTGATTTTTCTCTGAATATTGGCAAAGACAAGTTATTTACTTAGTTCTCTGTTCTGTGCTCTACTAGAGCTCATATGAGGCTCAGGCTATCCTCTCTCTGAAAATTAAGTCATGTATAAAGGATCACCTTGCCTTGCATTGTTTTTGTTCATGTTCTATAAATTGGGAATAACACTGACTGCCTGGGATTCATTGACTTCATGCTTTTGACACATTCCAAGGGGTAACAATAAGTCCAGTAGAAAAGTCAGAACTCCCAAATCATGTCTAAATCTATAGATATGCCCTTATCACCTTCTGTGAGAATGGGCAGAAACAAGAACTCTGTAAATAAATGCTCCAAGGTAATAACCCTAGACAACAAAATGAAGCACTTTAAGGCAAACAAGTAAGTGTGGTAATATACTTCCAGCTGTCTAAGGTCTGTCCATGATGAAGACATGATAAAAATCTTCTGTCATCAACTTAATGCTGAATACTAATTAAAGCAAAGAGTGGGCATCCTCTCCAGGCTATCCATTTATGGCCTTTCCATTGCGGTGACTTCTCTGGTTTGATTGTCTGGTGTGATTGTTTGATTGTTCATCCTCACTGTCTAATGGACTTCAGAGACGATGAACTTCCACACAGAATGACATAAACAGAACTTGAATGCAGCCTTGTGATACATAGGATTGAAAGTAAAGAGAGAAAGGGCTTATTGATTTTTGTCCTTCTGAACTCTCATTTCTCACTCTATTTTCTGGAAGGAAACACTAAAGGTTTGCTTGTAATTAACAGTGATAGTATAGTCCTCTCCTTCTCCAAACCATCTCATCAATGTCCTTCATTACTAGTGTTACTTGAGTTTCTGAAGGTTGGTCTGTCCATTTTATTTTTTCAGTCCCCAAGTACCATTCATGTCAGCTGCTATAGTGATATCTGAGATTAAGCAGTGCCCTTAAGTGACAAAGGTGAAGGTGAAGTCACTCAGTCGTGTCCGACTCTTTGCGACCCCATGGACTATAACCTACTAGGCTTCTCTGTCCATGGGATTCTCCAGGCAAGAATACTGGAGTGGATTGCCATTTCCTTCTCCAGGGGATCTTCCTGACCCAGGGATCGAACCTGGGTCTCCCACATTGGAGGCAGATGCTTTAACCTCTAAGCCACCAGGGAAGCCCTAAGTGACAAAAGAAAGTGAAATTGTTAGTCGCTAAGTCATGCCCAACTTTTTTGGAACTCCATGGGTGTGGTAGCTCACCAGGATCCTCTGTCCATGGAATTCTCCAGGCAAAAACACTGGAATGGGGAGCCATTTCCTTCTCCAGGGGATCTTTCTGACCCAGGGATTGAACCCAGGTCTCCCGCATTGGAGGCAGATCCTTCACTGTCTGAGCCACTCGGGAAGCTCTTAAGTGGCAAAGACTACTAAAAAGGTGCAGGCAGCTAAATAGAGACTACATTAAATGAGGGAGACCTTGCAGAACTTTCCTGAAACCCAGTCCATATTCTTATGATCCATTTCATAACTGTGTACCCCAGCTTCCAACCTGAGCTTTCTTTCTACATTATGGCTTTGAAAGTCCTTACTAGATTTTCAGCATCTTCCCCTGAAGTTCTTCTCCCTCCCATTTCTTGACATTCATTCACAGTATATGCCTTGTATCTGTCTTCCATAAATGGCTCCTGATGTGCAGCTAAACCTCACACAGAATAAAATGAAAGAAAGTTAATTTATTACTAAACAAATACTCTTAAGCATGTATGTATCACCAGCCAATTTCTCCCTTCTGAGCTCTCTAGTCCCGAAAGTCCAGTAGGATATCTCCACTTTGAGTGTCTCATAAGCACTAACAAACTTACCATATCCAGAACTGAACTCTTCTCCTCAGCTTACTGTCTCCTTTAGTCTTTCAGGTCAGGGCCAGGCCATCCCCCTGTATTCTATATTATGTATATTCTAATATGCATATCTGGTCTTTTCACTCCTCTGATGATATCCTTTCATTGTTTTCCCATTGATCCTAAACGCTAACCCCTCCCCCCAACCACCCACATACATACAAACAGTCCTAGGTAAGGTGGCATGATGGTAAATACATAGACGCTCAAACATATCTTTGGATTGCTGCTGCTGTTAAGTCACTTCAGTCGTGTCCAACTCTGTGTGACCCCATAGTCGGCAGCCCACCAGGCTCCCACATCCCTGGGATTCTCCAGGCAAGAACACTGGAGTGGGTTGCCATTTCCTTCTCCAATGCATGAAAGTGAAAAGTGAAAGTGAAGTCGCTCAGTCCTGTCCCATTCTTCGATACCCCATGGACTGAAGCCTATAGGCTCCTCCACCCATGGGACTCTCCAAGCAAAAGTACTGGAGTGGGGTGCCATTGCCTTCTCCGTATGTTTGAATTAACAGACTAAAAACAAAATTCTGCCTTCTTACTTTGGTGTTTTTTCAAGTCCCTTTATTCCAAAGGACATATGGAGTGAATACAACATGAAAGGATCTAAGTGCTAAAATGAATCAAGTCCTAGCAATCACAAAATAGATCATGTGGAAATTACCTTAAAGATTAGTTAAAGCTAAACCTTCATCTTACTTATGGGTAAGCTGAACCACAGAAAGGAAAGTTAATTGCTCAAAGTCATATGGTAAATTACTGGATGGTTTCACACCCATATGGCTAAGTATGTTTCAGTTCAGTTCAGCTCAGTCACACAGTCGTGTCTGGACTTTTTGTGACCACATGGACTGCAGCACACCAGGCATCCCTGTCCATCACCAACTCCCAGAGCTTACTCAAACTCATGTCCATTGAGTTGGTGATGCCATCCAACAATCTCGTTCTCTGTCCTTCTCCTCCCGCTTTCAATCTTTCTCAGCATCAGGGTCATTTCAAATGAGTCAGTTCTTCACATCAGGGGGCCAAAGTATTGGAGCTTCAGCATAAGTCCCTCCAATCAATATTCAGGACTGATTTCCTTTAGGATGGAGTGGTTGGATCTCCTTGCAGTCCAAGGGACTCTCAAGAGTCTTTTCCAACATCACAGTTCAAAAGCATCAATTCTTTGGCACTCAGCTTTCTTATAGTCCAATTCTCACATCCGTACATGACCACTGGAAAAATCATAGCTTTGACTAGACAGACCTTTGTTGGCAAAGTATGTCTCTGCTTTTTAATATGCTGTCTAGGTTGATCATAGCTTTTCTTCCAAGGAGCAAGCCTCTTTTAATTTCATGGCTGCAGTCACTATCTGCAGTGATTTTGGAACCCCCAAAATAAAGTCTCTCACTGTTTCTATTGTTTCCCCATCTATTTGCCATGAATTGATGGGACTGGATGCCATGATATTAGTTTTCTGAATGTTGAGCTTTAAGCCAACTTTTTCATTCTCCTCTTTCACTTTCATCAAGAGGCTCTTTAGTTCTTCACTTTCTGCCATAAGGGTGGTGTCATATGCATATCTGAGCTTATTGAACTTTTTCTCAACAATCTTGATTTCAGCTTGTGCTTCATCCAGCCCAATGTTTCTCATGATGTACTCTCAGTTCAGTTCAGTTCAGTCGCTCAGTCGTGTCCAACTCTTTGAGACCCTATGAATCGCAGCACGCCAGGCCTCCCTGTCCATCACCAACTCCAGGAGTTCACTCTGCATATAACTTAAATAAGCAAGGTGACAATATACAGCCTTGACGTACTCCTTTCCCTATTTGGAATAAGTCTGTTGTTCCATGTCTGGTTCTAACTGTTGCTTCTTGACCTACATACAGATTTCTCAGGAGGAAGGTCAGGTGGTCTGGTATTCCTATCTCCTGAAGAATTTTCCAGTTTGTTGTGATCCACACAGTCAAAGACTCTGGCATAGTCAATAAAGTAGAAATAGATGTTTTTCTGGAACTCTCTTCCTTTTTCGATGATCCAGCAGATGTTGGCAATTTGATCTCTGGTTCCTCTGCCTTTTCTAAATCCAGCTTGAACATCTATCTGGAAGTTCACGGTTCATGTACTGCTGAAGCCTGGCTTGGAGAATTTTGAGCATTACTTTGCTAGCACGTGATATAGTAAATTACCGGATGGTTTCATACTCATATGGCTAAGTATGTATAGTTGCTAATTTTTAGCAACCTTACAAGATAGCATTTAAATCTATGCCAGCTAGTGTAAAATTCACATTTCTTTTTGGCATTCATACATTTATGCTTTGTCACTCCTTACTTTGCAACTTCCAACTTAGTGGAACTAAAATAACATATTAATCAATACACTGCTCTATTCTTGCACAACTGAAAGTTGAGACTCTATCACAGGTGTGCCTTGTGCTTATATCTTTGAAATAAATTGGAAAATGCCAAAAACTTACTTTAGAATTCAGTCATTCTGGGTTTGAATCATCCTTCTGGCATTGTCTTGTTCAGGACACTCAAGATAAATTAGTTCTCTGAACCTCAATTTCCTCATCTATGAAATGATGGTAATAGTCAGTACCTCATAGTATAGTTGTAAAAACAATTGAGATAATGCATTATTAAAGTATATGCAACTGCTATTTATGTAGATCAACAATGGTCAAAGATGGTAGTTCTATACTTCAGTTTAATAGAGTAGTATGCTTGGCATTTAGCATAAGCTCAATAAACAGTGATCATTATTATATTTTTAAAGAATAAAAGGGGACAAACAATGGTTTATTACATATATGCATGGAACACATCTAAGTTTTCTTAAAGTTCTTTACCACCTTAGCCCAGGTGGCGCTAGTGGTAAAGAACCCATTTGCCAGTGCAGGTTCAAGCCCGGGTTGGGAAGATCCCCTGGAGGAGGGCATGGCAACCCACTTCAATATTCTTGCCTAGAGAATCCCCATGGACAGAGGAGCCTGGTGGGCTATGGTCCATAGGGTCACAAAGAGTTGGACATGACTGAAGGGACTGGGAACATACAAGAAATGTTCCTATCTCATATGAGAATCATTTTTGAAATTTTACATGGGCAATAAAATTACATGGAATTTTTTTGAACTCCTAGGTTTTGTGGGAATAAGCAGATAATGCCTGTATTTCAGGATTTTCTTTCAAATTCCCCCCCTCCGCCCCTGCCGCCAATCATTTGGGATTGTATCAGTTCCTCATAGTTAGTTCTTAACAGCTATAATAAAATTCATTAACATCCCTTTAACATTCTGATTTGCATTAACAAAGAACAAGATCGGCATCATTATCAACAGCATAAATGTAACAGCCTCACCAGTGGACTTGAGGAGTATCTTCTTTTCACCATCAACAGATAATGGAACTTTTCCACAATGATGAGTTTTGTTTGTTTCTTTGTTACAAGTTCCTCTTTCCATGGAAAACACATGACGGTAATTTTACCTTTCCCCTTGCTCTTTCTATAGCTACATTATCATCATTCATCTTATATGTAAGTTATTGTGTTTTTGTTTTAAGAATGAGTTCTGCTCCTAAATCCCGTTCCATCAAATGTATTGATCAAATAAATATGTTTATCCATGTAGTAAATTCAAACCTCATTAATTTGGGGGATAGCTAAAAATGTTTTTACCACATCAAATATTCCTATAAAATCATTTGGGACTTTGGAAGTATTAAATAGTCTCTCATTTTGTAAGATATATTTAACAACAAAAAAATCAGCATTATGGAGAAATTATTGATAGAAAGAGCATGTACCGTGAAGCTGGAACAAAATCTCAAATCCACATAAGCTAAGACTGTGGGATAAAAAGAGTATTTTTAGCTGCTCCTCTCCCTCTGCTGAAAAGGCAAACAAAAACTCCTTCATTGCTTTGATATGATAAAAAAATTAAAAAAATGCATTAATTCAGTACCCACTTATTCAAAATAGTACAGAACAAAAACAATCTTCTTGAACAAACTACCTAGTCAAATGAAAGTCAAATTAATAATAGTGCCTGCTTGTGAATATGGTTCCCTTTTAGATTTCTTTTACTAAAGACAGTTCAATGGCTTTCTGAGCAACATGCTTATAGACACACAGTGCTGAATTAGCCATTGGACTAGAGAAATCATGGTGAATTAGAGAGCCATGGTTTATTACCTGACAATCTATTCTATTACTTCATTTTGAATGTCTTTAAGCTGTGAAATTTGGTTTTAAAGCATTCTTAGGCAGCAGATAAACTATTAGGCACCTTTAAAACCTTATTAAACCTTTAGTCCAGTGGTTCTCAATCTTGTCTGCACATCAGAACCAACTGGAGGAAAAAAAATAAAAAACAAAAGCCTATGCCCAGTCACACTCCATACAAATTAAACAAGAATCTCTTAGAGGTGAGCCTGGACACCATATTTTAAGCATTTTGTAGGTGCTCTCAATGTGAAACAAGGTTGACAACCACAGATATAGTCCCATTGGCCAGTGGAATAGCATATAAGGCTCCTGAACTAGCTTTGAAACAAAATTTTAAACTATTTTTTAGCAATGACGACTGGGACAATCATGCTGACCCCCAGGTTGTCTACTTTGAAGGTCAGTGTTCATTAGGATACACGTTGTTGATGAAGTTTGTATCATTACTTTTCAATCCTTCCTCATACATAAAATTAGAGTTTTCATACACTTCAACATGAAAGTAAAAGAGGGAGGAACAATTTGTGAAAGGAAAAAGACATTTGGAATCCACAGGTTTGATGAAAACACATGGAAAGTATAACGAGAATTCCTGGAACTGACATTCAAAAATATTTTGCTCCTTTCACTACATTTCTATCCAAGTTGTTGAGTTAGAATATCCATGGTATAAAAAGGTGAGGTGATTTCTAAAATATGCTATTAATTAATGTAGTGAATGTCAGAGAGAGAAAAGCACTGTGTAAACAAGTGAGTCAATTTTTCTTTATCTGCTCCAACAATGATCTTCTCTTTCTCATTCGGAAAGTGATACCATCTCTCATCATAAAAAAGAATAATGCATTGTCAACAACTACAGGAGCCAAACATTAAAATCTAGATAGAAACAGGTCAGGGAAAAAAAAGCATTATGTCATATACTTTTACTGCATGAATCCATTTGCTTTATTCTTTACAATTTTGAGAAAAATACCTGTGGTCACAGTAGGCTACAGTTATGTAAAGAGAAAGTATATTTAAATTCTCAAATTAGTTGCTTAAAAACGTGATCAAAAATTGCTCCTTTCTCACACATTAAAAATGTGAGAACTAACTCAGAAGCAAAAGGAAAACTGATCAACACAGAGGGGATTCAAGAATCAGAAATGCTGTTGGATAAGATGCACTTTAATATTCCTGCCAACCCAGAGGAAGTACAATTCCAAAAGAAAATACTCTGACCTTAATGTTAGCAACTTAAATAAAACTGCTATATTATTTTCCACTTACAGTTTGGTATTAAATTTTTACCTCATGCCAGTTTCAATGCAACTTGAGTCTCTGGACAATGTCAAACTAGGGAATGAATTATACAAATTTGCTTAGAGTAGAAATTACCTTTTCCCAAAAAATCTTTTGGAATATACCTCTTTCCTATAATCTTTGGGTCTAGCTTCAGACTACCAAAAAGCGCCTGTGACACTTTAAAGCCATGATTCTTAACCTGGAGCTCGTAGATGAGTGTCTAGGGGTCTGTAAGTAAACTAGGATGGTTATGAAAAAATTTTCTGAGGCAATCATCCGTAAGTTTCACAAGATTTATAAGTAGTTTGTTAACTCAATAAGATAACAAATGGGATCTACAGAATCCCATCTGTCATAATAAATGATCAGAGCAAAATCTCTTCAAGTACCAGGAACTCTAAGAATCTCGCTTTGGAATCAAGGAGACAGGATTCAACAATCAGTTAGGTAGGGAAGACCTGAATTCTAGGATGTAGAAGGCTTGTCTTGTCAAATGCCAGAACTGAAAACAAGTCCATAAAGGAAATCTCTGAGACTGATATGACTGCTCATAAATCCTTCAAAGAGACTGGATGGGGAAACTAATAAGACTTCACCTGCTATAGTTCTAAAGGTAGGGAGTTCAGGAAAGTATTTAAAAAAAAAAAAAAAGGCCTACCCACTGTCAGCATAATAAGACCATAGTATAGAATCGGCCTGCGATGCGGGAGACCTGGGTTCAGTCCCTAGGTTGGGAAGATCCCCTGGAGAAAGGCATGGCAACCCACTCCAGTGTTCTTGCCTGGGAAATCCCACAGAGGAGCCTGGCGGGCTACAATCCATAGGAATGCAAAGAGTCTGACATGACTTAGCAACTAAACAACAATAACAACAAAAACAAATAGTTAGATACACATTTTGTTCATATTTCACTTGAAAGAAAAAAATGTACTACCCATATTTACAGTTCACTGCTGTTCCCTTAGGTGAATTACAGGTCTGTTTCAAGTGAAAACATCTCAATAAGTTGATCCGAAGTTATAATCCAATCCTCTTTAATGCACAGACTTATCTGTCTTGTTATTAGTCATCATTTATTAAATGACCACAGCACATATTACCTTCATTATGTCTTTTCATCTACATTAGTCCATTTCTTCTTGCTACTCTCCCTAAAGAAATCAAGGACTATTAGGCTGTACCTCTCTTACAGTATTCTTTTATAAACTTGGGGATGATTAGAAATGCACTCCTCAGACTTCATCTAGTCTGACAAAGCAATTCCATTTGCATTTTTCTTTCCTACAATACACTATTTAAAATATTTAGTAATTAATATTCTTCTGAAATGTTTCCACATTCTTCTGGCCATATGAGAATGGCCAGAAAGCAATGGACAGCAATGTCCAATGCTTATAGAAATTATTTAACCTCATTGGGCCTCAAGATTTTCATCTATAAAATGGGGCTAATAATACCTATACCATGAAGCATATTAAGTATGAAATGAGGTAAGGCATGCAAAGATGTTTCTTCAAGTGCCTAACATATAATAAGCATTCAAGAAAATGAAACCTATTGCTCATATTATTACTATTAATAGAAAAAGAGAGTCAAATAATGAAAATAGCACTCTAAAATCATGATGATCCATGCTTAACACAGAAGACAGTATAGATACTCAATTGTCAAATAAATTTTCAGGAGTAAGAGGATGCAGGAATTGTGCAAAAAAACGAAACTTTGTAGTTTTTTTTTCTGATAGAACCGGAGAAAGCTATCAAATTGTTGCCTAGAATTTTCTCCCTCTTATAGACTCCTCACCAATTTTCATTTAAGACACTCAGGAGCCTGTTTCCTCTCCAAGGGACACACCCAAGTGGAGCTTCCCAGTTTCCTCTGTTCATGTATCTACTCATTTTTCAAATAACTATCTTTATAAAGACAGGCAGGCATTGCAGTGTTCTGACTAACCCACATAAAGAACCTAGGGAGGTAAACAGAAAGATAGCCTTAACTTACGCATCTTATAGATTGGAAAACTGAGCTATATTTCATGATGACTATTTCTATGTTCAAAAAAACCCCTCATATTTGCTTTTTATGATGCTACTACTCTCAGTCACATGAAGGGGCTCATCAAGTTTCCTTACTGGGTACCAGATGCAAATAGGCAAGTTACCAGGGGGCCATCCAAACTTCCAGCTCTTTTCATCTTCCATAGAATCCTGGAGCAGCGATACTTTAGTGTAGGTCCACCCCCTCCCCCCCCCAGAACTGTCACTCGACTTTCCCAGGTGCAGGCTGGTGGGTGGGGTGGGGGTGGGGTGGGGGTGGGGGGTGGAGACCAGCCCTCAGGATGATTATCCTAACTACCTGAGATGCCACTTCTTTGAAAAATGTAATCAGAATTCTCTCAATGTTTTGTTTATTTATTTATTTAAATAGCACCTGTCTGGCAGTCGTCACAACCCGTTCAGAGCTTTTGATTTAGAATGATAAACAGCTGCAATTCAGGCAGAACATTTCCACAGAGAAACTATACATCACTATTGCTGATAAATGCGGTGCACTTGAGTGAGTGAGTGAAGTCGCTCAGTCGTGTCCGACTCTTTGCGACCCCGTGGACTGTAACCTACTAGGCTTCTCTGTCCATGGGATTCTCCAGGCAAGAATACTGGAGTGGATTGCCATTTCCTTCTCCAGGGGATCTTCCCGACCCAGGGATCGAACCCGGGTCTCCTGCATTGGAGGCAGACGCTTTAACCTCTGAGCCACCAGGGATAAATGCGGTGCACCTAGTAATTATAAAAGGTAGCCATGACCCAGGGTCCATCTTTATCAGAGGCTGTTTCATGCATCCAGAGAGACAGTTTTCCAGACAAATAACCCAAATCAATTTTGCCACTTTCCCTTCAAAAGACAAAAGAGAAATTTCTTTGGTGTTTCAAACCAAGCTGAAAGCTGTCACAAGTCCAACTGAGAGGCAGACTTAGTACAAATTTTGTTCACCCTAGCCATCAGTTTCAAAAATCCACTCCCCCTTCTTTTGTTCCATTACTCTTAGGTGAATTCATTTGCATTAACAGCAATATTTTCAGTAAAGTTGCACAGATAAATTTATGAAAGCTTTTAGTCTGTGGCTGTGCATCCCAATTGAAGGGCTTCCCCAGTGGCTCAGCAGTAAAGAACCTGCCTGCAATATGGGAGACCTGGGTTCGATTCCTAGGTTGGGAAGATCCCCTGGAGGAGGGCATGGCAACCCACTCCAGTAATTCTTGTCTGGAGAATCCCCATGGACAGAGGAGCCTGGCAGGATATAGTCCATAGAGTCACAAAGAGCCAGACATAACTGAAGCAGCTTAGCACGCACATCCCACTTGGATGAAAAGACCTCAGCTGAAGAGGCTAACCAAGTTTACTTTGGGGAGCAGTGGCAGTCTGGTGAGACACAGATGGCTCAAAGGGCCCAAGCAGGAAGAGCTCAGGCTCAATGTTCAGACTCCTGGCACCTCCCAGCTAAGAATCAGTTTTCTCAATAGGCCAATCAAGTAGGAATATGCTTATTCAAGAAACAGGGCTAGAGACTGTCGGAAGTGAAGTGAAAGTTGCTCAGCTGTGTCCAACTCTTTGCAACCCCATGGACTATACTGTCCATGGAGTTCTCTAGGCCAGAATACTGGAGTGGATAGCCTTTCCCTTCTCCAGGGGAGCTTCCCAACCCAGGAATCGAACCCAGGTCTCTTGCATTACAGGCAGATTCTTTACAAGCTAACCCACAGGGAAGCTCAGAGAGTGTCAGAGAGCCAGGCAAATGTGTCGGAGTCAAGACATTCATCTGATTCATCACCACTGCAGATAAAAGGACAGACACTCACCCTGTTTCATTCTGCCCAGGAGACTCCTGTATACAATGCACAAGGAATAAGAAGTTGGGGAGGATGATCACATCACTGAATATTACAAGGCCCTTCATACTTTTTTTGGGAGGCTATTTTTTAAAATTATTTTTTTATTGGAGCATAGTTAATTTATAATGTTAGTTTCTGCTGTGCACTAAAGTGAATCAGCCATATATATACATACACATACATACATGTATGTATGTATATACATGTATGTGTATATATATATACATAAATAATATACGTATATAAACACACACACTCTTTTTCAAATTCCATTCTTATGTAGGTCATTACAGAGTACTGAGTAGAGTTCCCTGTGCCATATAGTAGGTTTTTATAAGTTTTCTATTTCATATATAGTAGTGTGTAGGAGAAGGCAATGGCACCCCACTCCAGTACTCTTGCCTGGAAAATCCCATGGACGGCGGAGCCTGGAAGACTGCAGTCCATGGGGTCCCTGAGGGTCGGACACGACTGAGCGACTTCACTTTCACTTTTCACTTTCATGCACTGGAGAAAGAAATAGCAACCCACTCCAGTGTTCCTGCCTGGAGAATCCCAGGGATGGGGGAGCCTGGTGGGCTGCCGTCTCTGGGGTCGCACAGAGTCGGGCACGACTGAAGCGACGTAGCAGCAGCAGCAGCAGTGTGTCTATGTCAGTCCCAGTCCCTCAATTCATCCCTCCCACCTTCTCCTTTGGTAACTGTGTCTGTCTTCTGCAGCTATGACTATTTCTGTTTTGTAAATAGGTTCATTTGTACCATTTTTTTTTAAGATACCACATATGAGAGATACCATATGATACTGGTCTTTCTCTTTCTGACTTACTTTGCTCAGTATGACAATGTCTAGGTTCATCCATGTCACTGCAAATGACATTATTTTGTTCCATTGCGTACATGTACCACATTCTCTTTATCTATTCTTCTGTTGATAAATATGTAGCATGCTTCCCTTTATACTTTTTAACTGTTCTTTCAACAATAGTTTCAGTCTTACCGTAGGCCCATGTAGAGAAGCCATTCCAAGCTCCATTTTCAGAGATGAGTAAAGTGAGACCTCAAAAGGTTAGTGTAAACAGCTCTTTGCAGGAAACCACCCTCAGCAGGAAGCCCTTTTCTTTGTCACTTAAACAAAGCTATACTGTAATTAACTTTTAACCAGACTCCCCCATGTTCTACTCATCTCAAGCCCGAGCACAGCTTTCAAATCTTTTAATCATATAATACCTTGCCTAACTTGTCAGTTCTTCCCATAGATCAAAGAAGTAGAACTAAAGAATAAGTAATTAACAGATAACCATATCTCTTCTCTAGCTTCCACTTCAGTAATCTGGTGAACAAACTGTATGAACAAGATAACATCTAGAGGAATATTGAGAGGAGTCCATGAGCCTGCACACACAGTGGTGGATGGCAATGACTCAGACTCTCTATCTCAGTGATGCACTGAGATTACTTCCCTATTTCCCTTTAAAACTTTCATGGCTGAGCGGAATCTTGCAGGTATTTTGTAGGGGATGCTGAGTACACCATCTCCCCAGATTGCCAGCACTCTGATTAAAGACAACTTTCCCCTCTACCAACACTGAGGAGTTTGTTTTTGTAAGCAATGAGCAGCAGAGTCTGCTTCAATCAGTAACATTAAATGACTTGTACTCTGCATGTAATACCATCATAATCCTCCCTCCCCCAAAGACTCGGAGCACATTGAGGGCAGAGACTCATTTTTGTTTCACTGCTCTGCCCCCAAAGTGCCTTTCACAGTGTAGACATTCCCTTTGTTATGTAAATAAGTACTGTTCACAGTCACCCAGAAAACAGATATTCACCAGAGATGCAGTAACAATGCCTTTACATCAGAAGTTTTCAGTGCACTCTTCAAATTCATGGATTTGCTCTATTCTATTCAGTTAGGAAGTTGTGTCTTGACCAGTGGGGAAAGATAAAGAAGTTCCATCTCTGCCATCAAAGCTAGAGATGTGCTTAAGTCGAATACTCCTTTCTTCCATGGTAACCTCAGTCAGAGTAGAACCAATTTCATAGAGCTGAGACCTAAATGAATGAATGAATGATCAAATTTATGTTGATTTCCCAACAGTCCACACTTTGCCAGTGCTAGGCTGTTTGTTCATCCTGCCCCTCAGTCTCTTTTTATTATTGAACTTTTGCTCATCTTTCTAGCTCCATTTGAATACTTCCACACCACCCCACCTCCATCACCCACAACTCTGTGCAACCTTTCTGTTTAAATAGCATAGTCTTGTGCTTCTATCCAAGACCTCCTATGTTTGGCCTTGCATCAGTTATGAGTATTTATAACTAAATGCTAGACTGAAAATTATTTGATGCCAAGAACTGGGTTCTTGCTTATCTTTGTATCCTCACAAAATCTATTGAGCACATAATAGGTGCCAAAATGATAATTGTTGAATTTCATGATTGGTTGCAATGTTAAACTAAGCCATTAACCATTATTTAATCTAACCCTAAATTCCCTTACTCTAGATTTGCCAGATCTTTATTGTTTTCCAGCGTTTCCCTGTCACTGTATCATCCTTTCTTGCCAGCCAAGAAGAGAGAGAGAAAAAAAATTATAAACATGATCCAACATTTGCAGTTTCTGTCACTGTTTTTTCCCTCATCAAGAGATTTTCTTTTCTACATAATTTATTTCTTCTCTCTGACCCTTTGAAGCCCAGAGTTATTCTAAAAGCTGCCTTGTATCTGTTTACTTAAGAGAATACATGAACCACCTTAGCAACATTGTTTACAAGTATCTAAAGTCACCTGTGCATGTGTGTTTCTGTGCATAAATACATATTCCTCTTATCAATTCCTGCCTTCTATGGACAGTGATCAGATTCACTTTCACAAATACCCATGGGGAAATGAGATTTGTGGAACACTGCTGAGCTCAAGGAAGAAATATTTCTCAGGTGCACCTTGGTACTCACTGACTCTGCTTTTTCACTCCAGTGACACATAGCCTCATGATGCTGAGTTCAACTGAAGAAGCAGGAGAACTTGATGTTTATTAATATCCCCTTAAACAGAATTGTAAAGGTTATTTAATTCTTCTTCAACAGTGATATAAGCCACACATAGAGAAAGGATACAATGTAGCACAAAATCAGATTTCTTGCACCCAGAAAGACCCTGCCTTAGTTAAGCAGCTGCTGCTGCTGCTGCTAAGTCGCTTCAGTCGTGTCCGACTCTGTGCGACCCCATAGATGGCAGCCCACCGGGCTCCCCCATCCCTGGGATTCTCCAGGCAAGAATACTGGAGTGGGTTGCCATTTCCTTCTCCAATGCATGAAAGCGAAAAGTGCAAGTGAAGTCGCTCAGTCGTGTCTGACTCCTAGCAACCCCATGGACTGCAGCCTACCAGGCTCCTCCGTCCATGGGATTTTCCAGGCAAGAGTACTGGGGTGGGGTGCCATTGCCTTCCCCGTTAATTAAGCAGTATTACCTGCTATTGTGTGCCTCACTTTAGGGACAGAAATTAATGTTACAGGAATAATGCTGTTTTGCTCTTGCTCTGATAGACACCTCACCTCTGATAAATTCCTTTATCCTTGGCTAAAAAAATCAAGATATTGTGTGTGTGTGTGCGTGTGTGTGTGCAGAGGGAGGGTGAGTGTTCTTCCAACCAATCCATACCACACCTGAAAAAATGCAATATCTCATCTTTTCTATTTGACTATGTGCATGTGTACTGTCACTTCAGTCATGTCTGATACTTTGTGACCCTACATTTCATAGCCCACCAGGTTTCTCAGTCCATGGGATTCTCCAGGCAAGAATACTGGAGTGGATTGCCATGCCCTTCTCCAGGAGATCTTCCTGACCTAGGAATCAAACCTGAGTCTCTTCTGTTTCCTCCATTGGCAGGTGGGTTCTTTACCACTAGTGCTATCTATGAAGCCCCTATTAGATTGAAAGTTCCTAAAAATCAAGGTCCTTACATTTCATCTTTGTATCCCTCATATGATCTGGACAATGGTTTGTACTAGTTACTGTACCATAAGTTAATGAACAGATAAAGTGAAGTCTCACCATATAGCCCCTATATTAGTTTCCTAATGTTGCTGTAAAAAGTTACCACTAATTTAGTGGTGTAAAAACAACACAAATTTATTATCTTACAGTTTAGGAAGTCAGACGTCTGACACAGGTCTCGTTGGATTAAAATTAAGGTGTTAGCAGGGCAGCATTCTTTTCTGGGTATCCCAGGGAAGAATCCATTTCCTTGCCTGTTTCAATTTCTAGAGGCAGCATGCATTCCTTGATACCTGGTCCCTTCCTCCATCTTCAAAGCCAAAAATTGCTGGTCAAAACTGTCACACTTAATCACTCTGATACTCTTCTTCCTTCCTCCTCCACTTATAAGTACCCTTGTGATGACATTGGGCCCACCTAGGTAATTCAGGATACTCTCATTTCAAGGTCAGCTGATTAGCAACCTTAATAACATCCACAACCTTAATTAACCTTTTCTAAAGGTTGGGCTAGCCAAAAAGTTCATTTGGGTTTTCCCTATGATGTAACAAACTCAAATGAATGTTTTGGTCAACTCAATATTATAACATATTGCAGCCTTGGGGCAAGGACCTGGTTCTTCCTCAGTGTATATTCATAACAGTATCTTTGAGTTCTTATGCAGAAGTAAAATGCCTAACAAGTGGAAGACGTTAACAATTTGATGAAGCAGTCTTCATTTCAGAGAGAAGGTCACAGTTTGATAACCTTGAGAACCATAAGAACTCATCAAGATACCATCTGAGGCCAGATTAGATGAATATTAGCCTTGCACACAACCTGATCCTTATCAGCAGGTCTACCCTTGAACCATTGCTATGAAACTCCTTATCAAATCCCCCCAGGTTGGGGCACACAACTTTCGAGGGCACAAGCCCACTGTGGCCCCCACTGCCTGGCAAAGCAATAAAGCTACTCTTTTCTATGTGTGTGTGCTTTGTCGCTCAGTCATGTCTGACTCTTTGCGACCCTAGGGACTATAGCTCACGTCCTCTGTCCATAGAATTCTCCAGGCTAGAATACTGGAGTAGGTAGCCATTCCCTTCTCCAGAGGAACTTCCTGACCCAGGGATCAAACCTGAGTCTTCTGCATTGCAGGTGGATTCTTCACTGTGCTTCACCTGAAACTCTGTCTCCAAGATTTGATTTGGCACTGGTGCAAAGAGGCCAAGTTTCTGGAATTACTTTCATAATGTATCACTGCTCTATAGCCAAGAATTTCCAAGCAACTCTCCAACTTGAGCAAAACCCTTAAGACAAGACAGATTACAAGAACTCCAAACTTTACTTTTCATGTATCTTTTCTGAGGTTGCATATGTGTTATCAAACTGAGGGAGTAAACTGAGAAAAATAATAGGATCTAGGAAGTAGGTGATCCAACAAAGAATGATCAAAGCAGGTTATAAGAGAACTGTGCCCCAGGCCTAGAAAGCAGAAGCAGCCATTCTAGATTGAAATAGAAGGATACAGGATGGTGAAAAAGAGGCTTAGAAGGAAAAATGGAAATGGTAGAGTTTCTACAATTTTTTTCTAAGCATTTGAGAGCTTATAAAAAATATTGATAGGTATTTAACAATTCTGGAGGGACATTTGAGGGAAAAGTTAACATTAGCAGTAAAGAAGGCAAATGAAAAACAAAAAATTTTAAAAAAAGAGAAAAAATTATATGAGAAAAGAAATGGAATCATGATAGAACAGTTCAACAGTGAATATTATTTAGTGATAATTTATTTTTATTTTTTAATTTATTTTTACTGAAGTATACTTGAATTACAGTGTTATATAATTTTTACTGGTATTTTAAATAATAATAGAAGTTAATGTGTGTCAGGAGAAGGCAGAGAGCTTAACTTTTTCAACTGCAATTATGAGAAGTTAATAGACAGTCAACTTTTACAAAGTCAAGAGGTCAAAAAATTGTAACATAACCATATCCCTTAAAATACGGAGGGACATACTAGAAGAAATAGTTGAAAGTTTCAAGTGGGCCTCAGGAGTGAAGAACTATGAATAAAAGGATTGCTTTTTTTCAATCTAAACTTAAAAAAAAATTATACATATATTACCTTGGTAACATTAAAAATTAAATAAAAAGAAAAGAAAGTAATGAAGTATGTGAAAAGTCTGGGTGTGTCTGAAAGGAAGGTCTTCATAATTAATCAGCCTATTTTACCACGAAGCCAACCTTCAAAAATGCCCTGCCATGCCTACTTCCCACTATTCTCGGGGGCTTATTAGGGGCTTTAAACCAGGATGGATGCTAAGAATTATCTATATTCTAAAATAGATGTTTGTGCATGAAAGAAGCATTTTCATTGCTAACAATGTGCTATCCTTCATTGTGAAAGAAGAAACGCCCTTCGGATTGGTTTTCTATTGTTATGTACATTTAGGCCATTTACCTGACTTTTGGTTTAGCTCCCTTGGGGCCAACAGTGTGCATTAGCCAAAGATCTAGCTGAGATTAGAGGGTACAGAGCCTTGGAATAGAGCTGAGACAACTACTCTCACCTCCAGGAAATAAATTCCACTCCTTTGCTGTTGTACTAAGTGTTGTTCACTCCCAAGTTATTTGATTTTCAAACTAGCTGCTTCAATCAACCATTTTCCTTACATTATTTATGAGTTTATTCTGGTGGAGTTAACTAAAAATTCAAGACCTTGTCTCATGTCTATGTGTTTCTCATTTACTAATAATTCTAATGAGGCTACTCTCTCTCTCTCTAACCAGGTTAGGGAAATACTACATAGAAAACTCCCTTTCACTGTAACCACATTTATATTTCTAATTCAATTCTCACACACAAAATTCCACCCCACTCGCTGAATGGCTACTTAAGGGTCTTTCATACTCTAATTTATGGCTCTCAAGATACTTCCCAGTTTCTTCTTTTCTGATGGGAAAACAAGACTTACATTTTTTCATATGGTTATTGCATTGAAATTACCACGAGAAAATTAATGTATTTATTAACTGTCAAAAAGAGTGAAAAATGTGTCTTGAAACATGAAGACAACCATATTTATGAATCCCTTCAACCTCTTAGAGTCATCGGATAACAGGATAAATGTCATTATGATTTTGATCCAAGGCACTCTATCACTTAAAATTTAGGTGGAAAAAAAAAAAAAAACTTTATTCAGCAAGAGCTGAGAATATCCTACTGAAGAAAGGTCATTTACTTTATGTTACTTTTCATTCCTTCAGGGTTGAATATCTTTGCATTTTAAGCACTGACAAGAAAATGCACTTCTTATTGGGGGTGTAAAAAATGTGGTGCTATGAAAGGATCAAATAATCAGATCTTAAAATCTAGAAAGAGTTTTCCTGTGTAGTAAGATCAACTAGTTATTGATAAAAGTCTAGGCTCTCAGTGCCTTTGTTCTCCCATCCTATATTTTATAGGGAGCAGAGTTTCTATTCCCATCATCCATTTGTTGCTACTGGAAATAGAAAGGATCCACTCATTCTTTTCATTACCTTCAGCAAAATCATAAGGTCAGAGAAGTTTGTCTCCTGTTCCACACAATATCCACTCAAGACTTTTTGAGGGAGTACTTGACAACAGTAGGCATAGGAGAAGAGAGATTCTGCCTGGCTCCTTTTGCTCTGGGTACTTGGTGTAACTTTTCTTTCTCCCTTACCCTGACAAACCCCTTGAACATCTCCCCACCAAAGAGCTACTCACAACAGTGTAGCATGCTGGTGAACCCTGGGTTCACCTTCTGTGGATCAGGGCTATACTAGTCAGCTCATACTAGTGTTTGAACTGTCTGTAGAACTGTATCATTGGCCTAAATTGCTGTTGGCCTTGGGATATAGGCTTTTAAGAATAATAGCAGTCAGGGTGTGTGTGTGTGAACACATACATTTTATTCTACTTCCCCAGCATGCTAAGTGTCTACTTCTTTTCAATAACTCCCTCACGGTTCTTCTTTGCACTTTACAAATCTGACTTTGACAACAACAGAACTGAAAAAGAGCTCTTAGAAGATCCAGTAGAGTTTCTGGCTTATCTACAAGGTCCCTCACTGTTTTCTTTGTAGAGAAGCGAACTCTGCCACCCCTAATTGTATCTCTTACACATGAGAATTAATTTAAGTTGATAATTCTTAAGACCCCCCAAATTCAGGAAGAACGAAACAGACTCCTCTCCTAAATCTTCTGCTTTAGTAACTCTCTGTTAGTAATAGGAATACTATTGGATATTACTATTAGTAATAGGAATACCATTAGATAATATTAATAGTTTCTGTTGCACATTTTCTGAGTAGTTTTCCAGATGCTAAAACTCCCACCAAATGGAAGGCATTAACTACTTGATGACCATGAGTGCTTACATAGTCCCCAGACCTAATGGAGCCTAAGGACAGATAACATTAACCCCTGTGACATGGCCCTGTTACCTCACCATCAATCAATCAGAATTGTGCTTGAACTGATCACACATCCTGCAACTTCCCTTCCTCACCTTGCCCTTAAAAGCTTCCCTGAAACCTGGGAGTTTGTGTGTTTTGAGCATTAGCTGCCCTTGGACTCCTTGTCTGGTGCCTTACAATAAATGCTGCACCTTTCTTTATCACAACCTGGTGTCAGTAGATTGGTTTACTGCATGCAGGATTAAATCTTGGTTGGTAACACTGCCAAACTAAAAGAATATGGATAGACAACTTGTTCCAGGAAGGATTATCACCTTAGATGACTAGTATGAACTAAGAGTGTTGACAGGGAGGAAACTAGCAGCCTGCTCGTTAAAATTCTTCTGTGTCCTGTTGTCTCCACATGGCCCAGCAAAACATTTGTTTATCAAACGATTGTTTTTCTATCTCCACGTGAATTGCCCTCCTCCCCCGTGAAGTCCCAAACCCTTAACCCAAACATCCTCTTTTGTCTTTAGCTGAAGATGGTATTTAAGGTGAGGGCTTCAGGCTTTTTCATAAATTATTCAGTTTTCCTGGATCTTTCTCATGTATACATGTTATTACACTTTGATTTTCTCCTGTTAACCTATTTCATGTCAATTTAATTCTGATATCAGCCAGAGGATCCTAAAACGGTACAGGAAAAATTCTTCCTCCCTGACAGTTCTGTATAGCCTTCTGTACTCACTCTTTTCTTTTTGCCTACACCCAGGTTTGTCCTGCTCTGTATCCCACCCCTGCTATTCCCCGGAACCAGATTACAAAGGCTGTACCAGTGCTTTTGGGGACATAGGTCTTTGCCAAATCAGAGCCTCTGCTTCCACACAAACACCCAAGGGGAAGAAAAGGATCACTATTCCAAATTTCTGTTAAAATAATTTTTTCTGCTTCTCTGAGTTCCAATTTAAACCCAATCATTTTTTTCTTTAATTCTTATATTTACACTGACTCAACTTCTTGATACATATTTTCTTAATTTTCAAGACTCTGGTTGGAAAAGTTCACAAGTATCCAGTATAGAATTTCTCTTTTTATGTGGTACTTAAATCCTTCTTAATTTAGATTCACAAGCTTCACTTTTCATCTATAGTTACCATTGTTTCCATTTTTCCTTTCTTTTTCATCATACAGAGGCCAAGAAGCTGTATATCTTGGATGATCTTTCCAGACTATCCTGTATGGCATTCCTCTTACTGTCTGGTAAAAACTTTCTCTCTCTCTCTTTCTCTCTCCCCCTCCTTCTCTCCCTTCCCCTCTCCCTCTCTTCATTTCTCTCTTTGTCTTCTAAGACCAAAAATGCCTAACTTTTTGCATCCCCATAGCCTATCTATCTCTACTTTATCTTACTAGTTTAGCCATTAGAGTCATCAACAAAATAAGACAGAGCCTGTTCTTTCTATCCTTATTACACTTATGCAGCATCCCTGTAAATACTGAATGTTTATTCTAAATGATCAGATTAGACATAAAGAATTTATTTGGGGTTACATGTAACAGTTGTAGGGAGATGGAGAGAGAGGAAAAAGAGAGAAAATTGCTGAGCTTTGACTTTATTTGGAACAGAAATTCCTTCCTCATATTCTTCACTAAATGGGGCCAAGACCTCTGGACCAGAAATAAGTAAACAGAGTCAACTATAACTGAGTTTGCCATGGGAACATATTGCTCTGAGGGTAGTTTGGAAGATCCATAAGAATGAGCTCAGACAATAGCAAGTCCAAAATCAAATCCCCTCTTGGAGAAATCTTATCTTAAGAAACTCAGTTTTCCATGTCAAAGAAACCAACCTTTCCATGAGAAAAGTCAGCCCGTGCTTAAAAATGAGTCCCCCTAAATTTGAGTCTCTCTGCTGAGTTTATTTTTGTCCAATAGCTGTTCCCCTCAATATTGAGGATAATCAAAGAAAATGGGGGATTGAAACTGAGCAGGTCATTGTGGGGCCTTTCAGAGTATAAAAGCCTTTCCATGTCCTGCATTTCTTGTTTGTAAAAAAAAGGCTTTCAGCCTCCTAGACCTTCCCTGAGTTCCAAAGGGCAGTATCCAAAAGTGAGGGGCAGTGAGGAAATGCAGAAAGAAATAATGGTACACTGATAAAGCAGAGTCCTATTTCCTCCTGAAGCACTATAAATAACAATCTGATTTATATTTTTGAGTTCTACAGAAACTAAGTGCCCGCCATCCAAACACATATCAAGTGGAGGATGGCAAACTTCAGGTTGAGCACAAACACATGGACCCCAAACTAGTCAGGAGCAGAAGACTGATGACTGAGATTCCTGGAACACCATTCTGTTCAGTTCCGTCACTTAGTCCTGTCTTTTTGCCACCCAATGCTCTACAGCACGCCAGGCTTCCCTGTCAATCACCAACTCCTGGAGCTTACTCAAGCTCATGTCCATCTATCTAGTCAGTGATGCCATCCGACCATCTCAACCTCTGTCATCCCCTTCTCCTGCCTTCGATCTTTCCCAGCATCATGGTCTTTTCCAATGAGTCAGTTCTTCACACCAGGGGGCCAAAGTATTGGGGTTTCAGTTTCAACATCAGACCTTCCAATGAATATTCAGGACTGATTTCCTTTAGCATTGACTGGTTTGATCTCCTTGCTGTCCAAGGGACTCTCAAGAGTCTTCTCCAACACTACAGTTCAAAAGCATCAATTCTTTGGTGCTCAGCTTTCCTTATAGTCCAACTCTCACAGCCCTACATGACTACTGGAAAAACCATAGCTTTGACTAGATGGACCTTTGTTGGCAAAGTGGTGTCTCTGCTTTTTAATATGCTGTCTAACTTGGTCATAGCCTTTCTTCCAAGGAACAAGTGCCTTTGAATTTCATGGCTGCAGTCTCCATTTGCAGTGATTTTGGAGGGCCAAAAAACAAAGTCTCTCACTGTTTCCATTATTTCCCTATCTATTTACCATGAAGTGATGAGACTGGATGCCAGGATCTTAGTTTTCTGAATGTTGAGTTCTTTTTTTTTTCTTTTATTAAAAAAAATTTTTTTACACTATTATTTTCTGTTTATTTATTTTACTTTGCAATATTGTATTGGTTTTGCCATACATTGACTCGAATCCACCATGGGTGTACATGCGTTCCCCATGCTGAATCCCACTCCCATCTCCCTCCCCATCCCATTCCTCTGGGTCATCCCAGTGCACCAGCCCTGAGCATCCTGTATCATTCTTTGAACCTGGACTGGCGATCCATTTCACATATGATATTTTACGTGTTTCAATGCCCTTCTCCCATATCATCCCACCCTCGCCCACTCCCACAGAGTCCAAAAGACTGTTCTATACATCTGTGTCTCTTTTGCTGTCTTGTATACAGGGTTATCATCATCATATTTCTAAATTCCATCTGTATGCGTTAGTATACTGTATTGGTGTTTTTCTTTCTGGCTTACTTCACTCTGTATAATAGGCTCCAGTTTTATTCACCTCATTAGAACTGATTCAAATGTAATCGTTTTAATGACTGAGTAATATTCCATTGTTTATATGTACCACAGCTTTCTTATCCATTCATCTGCTGATGGACATCTAGGATCCTTCCATGTCTTGGCTATTATAAACAGTGCTTTGATGAACATTGGGGCACACATGTCTCTTTCCATTCTGGTTTCCTCAGTGTGGATGCCCTGCAGTGGGATTGCTGGGTTGTATGGCAGTTCTATTTCCAGTTTCTTAAGGAATCTCCACACTGTTCTCCCTAGTGGCTGTATTAGTTTGCATTCCCACCAACAATATAAGAGGGTTCCCTTTTCTCCACACGCTCTCCAGCATTTATTGCTTGTAGACTTTTGGACAGCAGCCATTCTGACTGGTGTGAAACAGTACCTCATTGTGGTTTTGATTTGCATTTCTCTGATAATGAGTGATATTGAGCATCTTTTCACGTGTTTGTTAGCCATCTGTATGTCTTCTTTGGAGACATGTCTATTTAGTTCTTTGGCCCACTTTTTGATTGGGTCTTCTATTTTTCTGAAATTGAGCTGCAGGAGTTGCTTGTATATTTTTGAGATTAATTCTTTGTCTGTTGCTTCATTTGCTATTATATTCTCCCATTCTGAAGGCTATCTTTTCACCTTGCTTATAGTTTCCTTTGTCGTGCAGAAGTTTTTAATTTTAATTAGGTCCCATTTGTTTATTTTTGCTTTTATTTCCAATATTCTGGGAGGTAGGTTATAGAGGATCCTGCTGTGGTTTATGTCAGAGAGAGTTTTGCCTATGTTTTCCTCTAGGAGTTTAATAGTTTCTGGCCTTAAGTTTAGATCTTTAATCCATTTTGAGTTTATTTTTGTGTATGGTGTTAGAAGAGTGTTCTAGTTTCATTCTTTTACAAGTGGTTGACCAGTTTTTCCAGCACCACTTATTAAAGAGATTGTCTTTTCTCCATTGTATATTCTTGCTTCCTTTGTCAAAGATAAGGTGTCCATAGGTGTGTGGATTTATCTCTGGACTTTCTATTTTGTTCCATTGATCTATATTTCTGTCTTTGTGCCAGNTACAAGTGGTTGACCAGTTTTTCCAGCACCACTTGTTAAAGAGATTGTCTTTACTCCATTGTATATTCTTGCCTCCTTTTTCAAAGATAAGGTATCCATAGGTGTGTGGATTTATCTCTGGACTTTCTATTTTGTTCCATTGATCTATATTTCTGTCTTTGTGCCAGTACCATACTGTCTTGATGACTGTGGCTTTGTAGTAGAGACTGAAGTCAAGCAGGTTGATTCCTCCAGTTCCATTCTTCTTTCTCAAGATAGCTTTGGCTATTCGAGGTTTTTGTATTTCCATACAAATTCTGAAATTATTTGTTCTAGTTCTCTGAAAAATACCGTTGGTAGCTTGATAGGGATTGAATTGAATCTATAGATTGCTTTGGGTAGTATACTCATTTTCACTATATTGATTCTTCCAATCTATGAACACGGTATATTTCTCCATCTATTAGTGTCCTCTTTGATTTCTTTCACCAGTGTTTTATAGTTTTCTATATGTAGGTCTTTTGTTTCTTTAGGTAGATATATTCCTAAGTATTTTATTCTTTTCATTGGTATGGTGAATGGAATTGTTTCCTTAATTTCTCTTTCTGTTTTCTCATTGTTAGTATATAGGAATGCAAGGGATTTATGTGTGTTAATTTTATATCCTGCAACTTTACTATATTCTTTGATTAGCTCTAGTAATTTTCTGGTGGAGTCTTTAGGATTTTCTATGTAGAGGGTCATGTCATCTGCAAACAGTGAGAGTTTTACTTCTTCTTTTCCAATCTGGATTCCTTTTATTTCTTTTTCTTCTCTGATTGCTGTGGCTAAAACTTCCAAAACTATGCTGAATAGTAGTAGTGAGAGTGGGCACCCTTGTCTTGTTCCTGACTTTAGGGAAAATACTTTCAGTTTTTCACCACTGAGGATAATGTTTGCTGAGTGTTTGTCATATGTAGCTTTTATTATTTTGAGGTATGTTCCTTCTATTCCTGCTTTCTGGAGGGTTTTTTTTTTAATCATAAATGGATGTTGAATTTTGTCAAAGGCTTTCTCTGCATCTATTGAGATAATCATATGGCTTTTATCTTTCAATTTGTTAATGTGGTGTATTAAATTGATTTGCGGATATTGAAGAATCCTTGCATCCCTTGGATAAAGCTCACTTGGTCATGGTGTATGATCTTTTTAATATGTTGTTGGATTCTGTTTGCTAGAATTTTGTTAAGGATTTTTGATTCTATGTTTATCAGTGATATTGGCCTGTAGTTTTCTTTTCTTGCAGCATCTTTGTCAGGTTTTGGTATTAGGGTGATGTTGGCCTCATAGAATGAGTTTGGAAGTTTACCTTCCTCTGCAATTTTCTGGAAGAGTTTGAGTAGGATAGGTGTTAGTTCTTCTCTAAATTTTTGGTAGAATTGAGCTGTGAAGCCATCTGGTCCTGGGCTTTTGTTTGTTGGACGATTTCTGAATGCAGTTTCAATTTCCGTGCTTGTGATGGGTCTGTTAAGATTTTCTATCTCTCCTGGTTCAATTTTGGAAAGTTGTACTTTTCTAAGAATTCGTCCATTTCTTCCAAGTTGTCCATTTTATTGGCATATAGTTGCTGATAATAGTCTCTTATGATCCTTTGTATTTGTGTGTTGTCTGTTGTGATCTCTCCATTTTCATTTCTAATTTTGTTGAATTGATTTTTCTCCCTTTTGTTTCTTGATGAGTCTGGCTAATGGTTTGTCAGTTTTATTTATCTTCTCAAAGTTGATTTTTGCTATGGTCTCTTTTGTTTCTTTTGCATTTATTTCTGCCCTAATTTTTAAATTTCTTTCCTTCTACTAACCCTGGGGTACATGATTTCTTCCTTTTCAAGTTGCTTTAGGTGTAGAGTTAGGTTATTTATTTGACTTTTTTCTTATTTCTTGAGGTAAGCCTGTATTGCTATGTACCTTCCCTTCAGTACTGCTTTTACAGTGTCCCACATGTATGGATGTGAGAGTTGGACTGTGAAGAAAGCTGAGTGCCGAAGAATTGATGCGTTTGAACTGTGGTGTTGGAGAAGACTCTTGAGAGTCCCTTGGACTGCAAGGAGATCCAACCAGACCATTCTGAAGGAGATCAACCCTGGGATTTCTTTGGAAGGAATGATGCTAAAGCTGAAACTCCAGTACTTTGGCCACCTCATGCGAAGAGTTGACTCATTGGAAAAGACTCTGATGCTGGGAGGGATTGGGGGCAGGAGGAGAAGGGGATGACAGAGAATGCGATGGCTGGATGGCATCACCAACTCGATGGACATGTGTTTTAGTGAACTCCGGGAGTTGGTGATGGACAGGGAGGACTGGCGTGCTGCAATTCATGGGGTTGCAAAGAGTCGGACACAACTGAGTGACTGAACTGACCTGATAAGTTTTGGGTTGTTGTGTTTTCATTTTCATTCATTTCTATGCATATTTTGATTTTTTTATTTCTTCTGTGATTTGTTGGTTATTCAGCAGTGTGTTGTTTAGCCTCCATATGTTGGGATTTTTAATAGTTTTTCTCCTGTAATTGACATCTAATCTTACTGCATTGTGGTCAGAAAAGATGCTTGAAATGATTTCAATTTTTTTTTTTTAATTTACCAAGGCCAGATTTATGGCCCAGGATATGATTTATCCTGGAGAAGGTTCCGTGTGAACTCCTTCCCCATTTTAGGGACGTTTTAAACTATTATCTCCTCAAGTATTTTCTCATGTTCTTTCTTTTTGTCTTCTTCTTCTGGGACTCCTATGATTCAAATGTTGGGGCATTTAACATTGCCTCAGAGGTCTCTGAGGTTGTCCTCATTTCTTTTAATTCTTTTTTCCTCTCTGTTTCATTTATTTCTACCATTCTATCTTCTACCTCACTTATCCTATCTTCTGCTTCCGTTATTCAACTGTTGGTTCCCTCCAGAGTGTTTTTGATCTCATTTATTGCATTATTCATTATATATTGACTCTTTTTTATTTATTCTAGGTCCTTGTTAAACCTTTCTTGCATCTTCTCAATTCTTGTTTTCAGGCTATTTATCTGTAACTCCAGTTTTTCAAGATTTTGGATCATTTTCACTATCATTATTTGGAATTCTTTATCAAGTAGATTCCCTATCTCTTCCTCTTTTGTTTGGTTTGGTGGGTATTTATCCTGTTCCTTTGCCTGCTGGGTATTTCTCTGCCTTTTCATCTTGTTTATATTGCTGTGTTTGGGATGGCTGTTCTGTATTCTGGCAGTTGGTGGTTCCTCTTTATTGTGGAAGTTCCTTGCTGTGGGTGGGGTTGGATGGGTGGCTTGTCAAGGTTTCCTGGTTAGGGAAGCTTGTGTCAGTGTTCTAGTGGGTGGAGCTGGATTTGTTCTTTCTGGAGTGCAATAAAGTGTCCAGTAATAAGTTTTCAGATGTCAGTGGCTTTGGTGTGACTTTGGTCAGCCTGTATATTGAGGCTCAGGGTTATGTTCCTGTGTTGCTGGAGAATTTGCATGGTATGTCTTGCTCTGGAGCTTGTTGGCCCTTGGGTGATGCTTGGTTTCAGTGTAGGTATGGAGGGGTTTGATGAGCTCCTATCCATTAATGTTCCCTGGATTCAGGAGTTCTCTGCTGTTCTCAGGATTTGAACTTAAGCCTCCTGCCTCTGGTTTTCAGTCTTATTCTTACAGTAGCCTCAAGACTTCTCCATCTATACAGCACCAATGATAAAACATCTAGGTTAATGATGAAAAGTTTTTCGACAGTGCAGGACACCCAGAGAGGTACACAGAGTTACATGGAGAAGAGAAGAGGGAGGAGGGAGATAGAGGTGACCAGGAGGAGAAGAGGGGGAATCAAAAGGAGAGAGAGCAGGCTAGCCAGTAATCACTTCCCTATGTGCTCTCCACAGTCTGGATCCCTCAGAGATGTTCACGGAGTTACACAGAGAAAAGAAGAGGGAGGAAGGAGATAGAGGTGGCCAGGATGATAAAAGGGGGAATCAAAAGGAGAGAGACAGATCCAGCCAGTAATAAGTTCCGTAAGTGTTCTCCACAGCCCGGAACACACAAAGAGATTCATCAAGTTGGGTAGAGAAGAAAGGGGGAGGGGGGAGATAGAGGTGACCTGGTGGAGAAAAAGGAGAGTCAGAATGGGGAGAGAGCAATCAGGCCAGTGATCTCACTCCTAAGTAAAAATGGAGACTGAAGATTGGGTTCTTAAAGGTAAAAAGTTGATAACAAATACCAAAAAGCAAGGATTAAAAATCTTGAGTAGAGGTTAGATTCTCAAAAATACAATATTAAAAAAAAAAAAAAATCAACCAACCAAACAACAAAAAAAAAAACAAAGTCACAGAAATTATAATATATATATATGACGTTTTCTTTAAGAATAGGGTCTTTTTTTTTTTTTTTT
>SJYT01054832.1:440039-470349 GCA_006410635.1 Cephalophus harveyi | reverse complement strand
TCTTTAAGAATAGGATTTTTTTTTTTTTTTTTTTGAAGGGTAATAGTAGGTTGTAAAAATGAAAATTAAAGCTGTAATGGGGACTTAAAATAAAAAAAATTAAAAAATTTTTTTAATTTAAAAAATGACAAAAGTAAAAATATATCTAAGACTTTCTCTGGAGCTGTTGTGGACAGTGTGGATAGTTCCTTGGTCTGGTTTGTACTTCTCATGGTCTATAGGCCCCTTATGTAGTCGGTGCTAACTACAGGGTTTTAATCTATTGCACCTATTACTTCCAAAGTGGTTCCCTCTGTTTATTTTAGCTTCTTCTGTTTGCTGGTCTCTTCAGTGTCTAATTTCCGCCCTGACACAAGGGGTGTGGTGGTGGTCACTTTTTTTCAGGCTCGCTTTTTCAGCTGTGCTTTGAGGAGGGAGGAACACTGCAAACAAATATCACTGGCGTGCGTTCACAGTGATTCAGCCACACTGGGTTTGCCCCCGCTCGCAGAGTGTGTGCTTTCCCAGTCTACACTGCTCAGACTCTAGGTTACTCTGCCGGGAACTGTCTGATGCGGGCTCTGGTTTGCATGCACTTCCCAGGTCTAAGCTGCTCAGGTTCAGGCTCTCAGTTACTCCACAAAGGCACAGACTTGGTTGGGCCTGCGTTTTGCGCCCGTCCTAGGTCTGAGCAGCTCAGGTGACCAGGTCCTTGGTGTGCGTAGTCGCCCCCAGCTGAAGGCTGTGACTTTTCCCCTTCCCCATCCCAGCTGCTTGGTTTTCTGGGTGTACAATGGGCGTGCCTTCTCAGGTGTGCCCTGTGTCTCTTCTGCGAAGCTGATCCCTGGCTGCAACCCTCCTGGCAGATGTCGACCGTCCAGAATCCCAAGAAGTCTTTGTTAGCAACAAAGTCTGCTTGCAGTTTGGTATAGGTCACTTCTCTGGGGTCGCGATTGCCCCCTTCTGGCTCTGGCTGCCCTCACCTGCCTGTCTCTGGTGGGGATGGGCTGGTCTGCAGCTGGCTAGCTCTGCTCAGTCCTATGTTCTGTGAGTGTGCCTGGTGGTGGTTAGGACTTTTTGTGGGATCCCGGGATAGCTATCCCACAGTCTGGGTTGCTATTTCAAGCTAGTTCCCTCAGGTTGCCCTCAGGGCATTCAGGCCGGATCCTTATCCTAAGCAATGACGCCCGCTCCTCCCTGTCCCTTCCGCACTTGCAAGTGGGGGTCTCGCTGTTGCACCACTGGGAGTTGCTGTTAGGCACATAATCTGTGGGGTTTAATTATTTATTTATTTTTCCTCCTGGTTATTTTGCCCTCTGAGATTCCAAGGCTCACCATAGACCCACTGGAGAGAGTGTTTCCTGGTGTTTGGAAACTTCTCTCTTTTTTAAGACTCCCTTGTTATCTTTTATATTTTGTCCTACCTCCTTTTGAAGACAATGGGCTGCTTCTGGGTGCTTGATGTCCTCTGCTAGCATTCAGAAGTTGTTCTGTGGAATTTGCTCAGTGCTCAAATGTTCTTTTGATGAGTTTGTGGGGGAGAAAGTGGTCTTCCCGTCCTATTCCTCTGCCATCTTAGGACCGCCCCTAAACTTTTAAATAATTGTATTGTTCGTAAAGCAAATTAAGAAAATATATTAATGTAATAATAATTAAAAGCTCGTATGAGTTCAGTAGTTCTTCTACATATGTTTATATTTTTCTGGTTCTGGTTGTCCTCGTATTTATGAAAAGTGTTAGTACATTTGCACAAGATATTTTTTCACTCCTGAAATTATGCATCTAGAATCTAGATTCAGGGACACTGTGCAATAACTACATGGCCCACTAGAGGCCCCACTAGAGGTTGAGAACTGCAGGTAAATAAGAATTACTCATCATGTCTAATACTTAACAGGTCTACAGGCTTCCTTGGAGGAAAATCGACTGTGTATTAGGATGTTTTTTAGTTCAGCATTTATTTACAGGTTTCAAATTACTGGATTATTTTCTCTTGGAATGTAATGCCAGAATACTTACCTCTCTCTCTTTAAAATGATTAAAACATTTGTCCAGCTTCATTGAGATATAATTGACATATAACATTCTATAAGTTTAAGGTGTATGTGTGTTAGCTGCTCAGTCATGTCTGATTCTTTGTGATCCTGTGGCCTGTAGTCCTCCAAGTTCCCCTGTCCATGGGATTTTCCAGGGAAGAATACTGGAGTGGGTTGCCTTGCCTTTCTCCTTAGGATCTTCCCAATCCGGGAATCAAACCGGGGTCTCCAGCATTGCAGGCAGATTCTTTACCTTCTGAGCCACAGCATAGCATGTTTATTTGACATGCTTATATATTGCAAAATGATTACCACCATAGCTGAAACTGACACCTCTGCCGGGAGCCAGCATGAGGAATCCTGCCCGTGACAAGGTCATGAGGAAGGAAGCCTGGCAAAACGCAAGGACATGATCAGGCTTCAGGGGTTCCCCCTGGAATTTCCTGAGCATCCACCCCCCAAAACCAGAGTCTGCCTGCTTTACTGTGTTATGCTTTCTACCTACTCTTCTGACATTAACAGGGGGCTGTCCCCCCACCACCTTTTTCTGGAAAAAAATTAATTTAGAGCTTTTAGATAATAAATCTCCTGGGCATAATACGAGTGTTTCAATCCACAAACCCCTCTGATGGCTTTCTAGCCTGCCTGCCTACTATACTCGTACAGCTGCGCATGTGATTGTTTGAGGCCTCCCGACTGTGGGAGGCATAGGAAGCTTAAAACATCTAGGAATGTAGGGGCTTCCAAGGAGTCAAAATCATTAGAATAGGACTGATTAAAGGTTTCATTTGTTAAGCCAATACTTGCTGCCAAATTTTCATATCCTTTATTTTTAGATACAGTTAGTATATAGAAAAACAAGTAGTAGACCTGGTATTAGCAACATTAGATCTTTGAGTTAAGTACTTTCTTTGTTATAACCCACTGCACCTTTGTTCTACAGGAATGTAACTTTATTTAGTACTTTGAGGGTGATTCAGAGTAAAGAAAAAAACACTTCTAGGGAAAAGGAGTTTTCTGGTTGATAGACAATTATCCAGGAAGAGAGCCATAAAAATGTTAACAGGCGTCTTGGCCAGAAGATAACGTAAACCACTTGAGACCTTTTGTATATGGGAGGGTATGCAAAAAGAAAGCCTTGTCTCAATGCAGGTCAGGACTGCTGCCCCTGCATAACTCTGCATATTCCATTATTTCTTTATGTACAACTTGGGGTATATAAGCTGATTTTGAAAAATAGTTTTTGGGGAGTCTTGCACCAGTGCTGGGCTTCCCCATGTCGTTCTTTTCTCCCTTTTTTGGCTGAATTCCCATCTGGAACGGGGAGGCTCACTATGTCTACTTACTTGCCCTGGCTGCTAAGACCCACGCGAAAAGGAGCCTAAGGCGGGGCACCCTTTGATATTCAAGTGGGCGCCAGTGGCCTAATGTAGATGGTGCAAACCTCTTGTCTCGAGGTTTTATTGGTTTTCCCTGTAAGCCAAGTTATTCAGCCTCCTTTTCTCCGCCTAAATTTCCTACTATACTATTTCTTCCTAATCTAATCTTATATCTCTAAATAAGTAAGTTTTTCCTCGCCTATCCGTCTCCCCTTCAAATCACCCTGGATCCACTGGGGCTGGACCCTGGCACCTCCATCCCATCACATGGGCCTCTCTGAAGGAGGGTTATATTTTCTCTTTCCAGGCAATGCAAACTATATAACTCTGTATTTCCCATTTTTGCTTGATTACGAAGAAATTTAGAACTAAATGTAATGCTTAGTGTGGAAGCCACCTGGTACCACAGTCACTGCATCCTCTGCTCCTTCTGCAACTGCTTCTAGTCTTCTTTACTTTGCAAATATCTCTCTGAAGGTCATATACATTGTAGGCCTCCTCACCTCACTAGAATTAGATGAGCTTAAATTATAAACAAGTTCCAAGCCCCTCCTTGGCTGCAAGCCTCCAAGGGAGTTAAAAAGGGTAAAATGCCCTGCAAGGGCCTTCCTTTGGGTTATTGAGCTACTATGCCATATCCTCTGCCAAGTGTATGCTTCTGGTCTAGTGTCATTTAACTTCCTAGGCTACATTTCTCCAAGCTGATGAGTTTATGTAGGAGATGGTGGTGGATAAGCAACGTGACTCAGTGTTACCATACCCACCCTATACAGGGATTCAAAGCAAAGCGAAACAAAGTAAAATCTCTGTCCTAAGGAATTCAAGAGAGCTGGCCATCATAGATAGGCAATAAAAGCAGCCCTTGCAGGTGCCAGGAGCTTCCCCAACATTCTCAATGGCAAAATCTCCTGGCACTCTTCCAGGGGGCTTTTTCTCTATTTTATTTCTCATTTGACCTACTGCCCTTGCATTGTTCCAGCCTCTGTCCTCTTCCAACCAGCCTTTCAGCCAACAAATTAAGCCATCTTACCACAAGGGGGCAGTGCAATTACAGAAACTATGAATCCAACTGGCCTTACTGCTTTAAGACTAAGTTTTAGTCATAAAATCATTCCATACATTGTGCTTCAGAAACTTGTCTTTCTCCATGATTTTTTTCCCCTTTCCACACTTAAACTCACATTCTGGTGAGACGCACATTGTAAATCTATATTCACATCAATGTTTATATACGGGTTGTCTTGAATTCTATCAAAGTCCTTTATACCTTAAGATGCCACTTAACATGTTGTGATGTGATATGTAAATAAAATAGAGACCCAAAGATCATTACATTATATCAGGGCCTCCTTTGGGTACAAATCACAAAGCTATGATGGTGAGGTATTTCTTAGAACCAAATCCCTTCAGACAATACTGTGAGAGCACTGCAGGGGTAATGGGGGTCTCTGAACTCAAAAGGAGGCTAAGAATTACTTAACTACAAATATCCTGTCTGCTGAGTGACTTTCCTCTTTATTATAAACAAAGGTTCTTGGGCATTTGATCTGTGTACTGTGAGTTTGGTTAGTGTGAGTCAGACTCCTGAAGTCAGCTCTGACAGGCTCTGGTGGCTGTGTGGAGCGTGGTGATTCCCGGGCCCTGTCTCAGGGGCAGCTGCTTTATCGCATTATCCCTAAGTGTTTGCTTTTATTATGTGGATATAGTATTTGCTCTACTTTGATTATAAGAGCTTGTCACTATAAATAAAGGTAATGCCAAAGGAGGGTAAGTATTATGACACACAGAGTCACTGTTCAGTCTTTAATTCAAACTGTGATTACTATTTAATTCTTAATTAGCATCAGAGGGTTACTAGGCATTTTCCAGAAAACAGAGAGGAAGAACAGGCCTGCAATCTCATCTCTAGATCAGAAGAAAGCACCAGTTGCCACTAAGGAATTTGGCCTTTGCTCTTTAGAAAGAAACCTGAACTGACCAAGAGACAGGATTTCACTAAGAGAGGTGGTTCCCAGAAAAGTGTAAGGATGATTTCATAGTCAAGGAGAGAGAAAACTTCCAGATGTCTTACACTGGTTTGCAAAGATTCATTAAGACTGAAAAGAATTAGACTTACTGTGGTGATTATTATGCAATATATACAAATATGAAATCATTATGTTGTACACCTGAAACTGTTTTATGTTTATTTAAAATTTTGATTGGAGTATAGTAGATTTACAGTGAATGTTGTGTTAGTTTCAGGGGTACAGTAAAGTGAATCAGTTATGCTATCAAATCATCTTACCTGGACTAGTTATTGTTTACCTTGAAAACCTGTATATAATTCATTGTATATGCATGTCTATATACAGGGATGAGATTTCTTGACCTCTTTGCAATCTTTTAGCAGATTACTGTGATGTGCATCAAATTCAGGTTTAATGCCCATTCAAAAATAAAAGTTTCCTTTTTCTAAAAGAAAAGAAAACAGGTTAGGAAGGAGGATGAAAGGAAGAGAAATGAATAGAGGGCAGTGTACTGAATATAGGCACTATACTAAGCTCTTAATTTGGATTTTTATAACTGCCCTAGGGTTTCCCAGGCTTCCCAGGTGGCACAGTAGTAAAGAATCCATCTGACAATACAGGAGATGCAAGAGATGTGGGTTTGATCCCTGGGTTGGGAAGATTCCCCGGAAAAGCGAACGACAACCCACACCAGTATTCTTGCCTAGAGAATTCCATGGACAGGGGAGCCTGGTGGGCTACACTCCAAGGGGCACAAAGAGTCAGACACGACTGAGCACACACAAATATGCATGCAACCGCACTAGGCGGTAGGTGGTATTATTATTGTTGTTGTTTAGTTGCCAAGTTGTGTCTGACTTTTGTGACCCCCATGGACTATAGCCCACCAGGCCCCTCTGTCCATGGGATTATTCTGGCAAGAATACTGGAGTAGGTTGCCATTGTGTTTTCCAGGGGATCTTCCCAACCCAGGGGTTGAACCCACGTCTCCTACATTGGTAGGGGGATTCTTTACCACTGAGTCAGATGGGAAACCCTTTATTATTATTACCCTTGTATAAAGGAAAAAATTGAGTGAGAAAAAGGCAAATACTTTTCCTAGACTTTCTCAGAGAAACAAGTGAAATTCTAAGCCAGCTCAAGTTCTTGATCGCTACCCAGTATCCTGACACTCGAGTCTGCATTCTTACCCACCCTGCTGTCCTCTCTCCAGATAGGTCTGTGAATCTAGATCAAGTTAAGGAAAGGCAGAACAAAGCCTCCAGAGAGGCAATCCTGTGTCTAGCTTCTCAGCATTCCTGCCACACTCATAGATGAGAATAATTTATTTTCATTTCTCTGGTAATAAGTCTGTTTGTTTATTCCAGCACTGTGTACTTGAGTGTCCTTCAGCATAGACACAACATTACTTCTCAAGTGAATCAGACTTCAACATAGACAAATCATTCAGCAGATATATTGAGTTTTGTAATCAGAACCTGGGAATAAGGAAATCTATAAATAGTTTGGCAACAAATCCACCTCTGGGAACTAAGATAACACACACACCTTCATCACCCAGTCAAAATTATATAGATAAAATTGCATATATTATGGGAGAAGGCAAGCATAGTGTTTAGTAAGAAGGAAATATTTGTTGAAAGGATTCATGTTAGAAACAGTTGTAGTGATTCAGAATCAGTGTCAGAAATAACTGCAGATATACATAATGAAGGGAATCTTAACAATCAAATCTGGACAATGTATAGTAATTAAGGAAACCACAGAAGATCAAATAGGGAGGCTGTAGGTTATATTAACTAGTATAATAATGGCCATACCTTATTCCACAAAAGTAAAATTTCAATTTAACTAGAATAGAGTAAACCCAGTAAAATGACCCAGAATTATCATCATGGATATGATCCATTGTGTTATGTGTTATGTCTGTTCTGATGCTTTACCATACTCTTAGATTCTTGTGTCTGATCTGTAAATTCCTTTTCTCTCTCTTATTGCAGACAGGGCACGGTGATGTGTCAGTCTCAGGTGCTTACTGCTGGGGCAGACCTTTTGTGTTAAAGCTGCCAAGATCCCTGGGGTCCCCTTAACACTCTCTGATACACAGATTCCTAGAAAAAAGTTATTATTATTTTTTTTTTATGGTGATCTGTGCCTCTGATTAGGTTAACCAGGGGTCCTTCTTGAGTGATGTGGATTCTGGAGATAGAGAGAATAGAATCTTAATTCTCGGTGTGTCTATAACTGTGATACATGAACTGAGAAGCCATCATATAAGCCCAATCACATGGCCTGTCCTTTATAAAGCAGACACTTAATAAGAAGGAAGAACTGTTGTTCAGTCGCTCAGTCATGTCCGACTCTTTGTGACTCCATGAACTGCAGCAGCCAGACTCCCCCGTCCTTCAACATCTCCTCAGTTCAGTTCAGTCGCTCAGTCGTGTCCGACTCTTTGCGACCCCATGAATCACAGCACGCCAGGCCTCCCTGTTCATCACCATCTCTTGGAGTTCACTCAGACTCAGGTCCATCAAGTCAGTGATGCCATCCAGCCATCTCATCCTTGGTTGTCCCCTTCTCCTCTTGCCTCCAATCCCTCCCAGCATCAGAGTCTTTTCCAATGAGTCAACTCTTCGCATGAGGTGGCCAAAGTACTGGAGTTTCAGCTTTAGCATCATTCCTTCCAAAGAAATCCCAGGGCTGATCTCCTTCAGAATGGACTGGTTGGATCTCCTTGCAGTCCAAGGGACTCTCAAGAGTCTTCTCCAACACCACAGTTCAAAAGCATCAATTTTTTGGCACTCAGCCTTCTTCACAGTCCAACTCTCAAATCCATACATGACCACAGGAAAAACCATAGCCTTGACTAGACATCTCCTGGAGCTTACTAAAACTCATGTCCATTGAGTCGGTGATGCCATCCACCTGTCTCTGCTTCTGTTGTCCCTTTCTCCTGCCTTCCATCTTTCCCAGCATCAAGGTCTTTTCCAATGAGTCAGCTCTTAGCATCAGGTGGCCAAAGTGTTGGAACTTCAGCATCAGTACTTTCAATGAATATTCAGGGCTGATTTCCTTTAGGATTGATTGGTTGGATCTCCTTGCAGTCCAAGGGACTCTCAAGAGTCTTTCTCAATACCACAGTTAAAAAGCATCAATTCTTCAATGTTCAGCCTTCTTTATGGTCCACCTCTCACATCTGTACATGACTATTGGAAAAACCATAGCTTTAACTGTCAGCAAAGTGATGCCTCTGCTTTTTAATATGCTGTCTAGGTTTGTCATAGCTTTTCTTCCAAGGAGCAAGCGTCTTTTAATTTCATGGCTGTAGTCACGATCTGCAGTGATTTTGGAGCTCAAGAAAATAAAGTCTGTCACTGTTTCCATTGTTTCCCCATCTATTTTTCATGAAGTGATGGGACCGGATGCCATGATCTTAGTTTTCTGAATGTTGTATTTTAAGCCAGCTTTTTCTCTCCTCTCTTTCACCTTCATCAAGAGGTTCTTTAGTTCCTCTTCCCTTTCTGCCAGGGTGGTGTCATCTGCATATCTGAGGTTATAGATACGTCAACCTGCAATCTTGATTTCAGCTTCTGCTTCACTCAGCCCAGTATTTCACATGGTGTTCTCTGCATAGAAGTTAAATAAGCAGTGTCACAATATATGGCCTTGATGTACTCCTTCCCCCATTTTGAACCAGTCCATTGTTCCATGTCCGGTTCTGTTACTTCTTGACATGTTTATAGGTTTCTCAGGAGGCAGGTAAGGTGGTCTGGTATTCCCATCTCTTTAAGAATTTTCCACGGGTTGTTATGATCCACACAGTCAAAGGCTTTAACATAGTCAATGAAGCAGACATAGATGTTTTTCTGGAATTCTTTTTTCAGTTGTATCATGCTTTTTTCGTGATATAACAGATGTTGGCAATTTGATCTCTGGTTCCTCTGCCTTTTCTAAATCCAGCTTGAACATCTGGGATTTTTCTGTTCATGTACTGTTGAAGCCTAGTTTGGAGAATTTGGGGCATTAATTCGCTGGTGTGTGAATGAGTACAATTCTGTGGTAGTTTGATCATTCTTTGGCATTGCCCTTCTTTGGGGTTGGAATGAAAACTGACCTTTTCCAGTCTTGTGGCCACTGCTGAGCTTTTCAAATTTGCTGTCATATTCAGTGCAGCACTTCAACAGCATCATCTTTTAGGATTTGAAATAGCTCAACTGGAATTCTATCACCTTCACTAGCTTTCTTCGTAGTGGTGCTTCCTAAGGCCCACTTGACTTCACATTCCAGGATGTCTGGCTCTAGATGAATGTTCACATCGTCGTGGTTATCTCAGTCATTATGAGGCAATAAAAAAGTGCAAAGATTCACGATGGACTTATTACCAATTCCTTCTTCAGGCCCAGAACACTCCTGTCCTCTGATTCTCTAAGACATCTCCATATTCTGATAATAAGTCCTGCTTTATCCTTTATGTTGATGTAGTGGATTGTTGCTGACTGGTGATTTCTTAATGATGTTGATTTCTTGATTGATGCTGTATATTGATTTCTTGATGCTTCCCCAGTGTCCATTCTTTACTTCCTCCTTCCTAACAGTTTGCCATATTTCCAGTCCTATGTTTTGAATAGAACTGATCTTAAATCTCAGTTCTACAGTGGGTCCGGACTGAAGCCAATTAGCATGCCTCATTACCCTGGATAGGATTATTGATGCAGAAGTGAACACATGACCTAGTTTGTCTTGACTGACCTATTAAGAGATTTTTTTCTGGAAACTTCTGAGAAAGTTCCCTTTGTCATTCTTAGGAGTTAGCAAAAAAAAAGATATTCAATGGACATAATGGAGGAGACTTTAAGTGTCAGGTGCTTCTGACAGACACCTTACAACTATAGGGAAGTTGTATTTAAGATAAAGCCAAAACCATGCAGAAAAAACAAAAACAAAAATGGGTTCTGGGTGAGAATCTGGATCCAACTTTGCTGGAAGCCTCTAGATATGTCACTTACATGGATGAAACATTTCCTTTACTTTTAAAGGGTATTTTTGACTCGGGTTTTCGATTGCTTGCAACTAACAGAATCCTAACTGACAAGCATTTTGGGGGTGAATTCTGTCATTTGCAAACAAAAGAACACTAACTTTGTAGTATTTAGAGACTTAAATCTGAGGAGTGTATGAAAGGCAGAGTAAATAGGGACTGAGGAAAGACCCAGGGGAATTTCCTGCTAAATAAGTACTCAGGCTTGTGTGTGCTGGAGAGGGGAGGTTCAAATATTATTTTTTCTTGTTCTGAGGACTTTAGGGGCTTATTTCCTGATTTATTTTCTCAAGAAGCTATACTATCAAAGAAAGGAATTCAGGATAAGTACTAGGATTTTTTTTTATTAATAGAAGTGATCTCAGAACAATGAGCTAATTCAACTTTTTCATTTTATACACAACCCATGAAAATTACTGCACATAATCAAACACAAGTGGAATAGAACTTCTTCTATTGCCTTGAAATTTCAACTAAAGCACAAAGCTGAAAACAATGGGGAATTCCTCTACATTCTGAAGGGTCATGACTTGCTGGGAAGTATCCAATCTAGTCTGGTGACTTTCACCCACACACACTGTATTAGAGCAAACTAAGGGTTCCCTGGGAAGAGGAATCCTTGGAGAGTTCACAGCAGAAAAGGTATTTCCCCTATCCTCCCTGTGAGGGAAGATTCATGCTACATGTCCCCTAAGTGCGTGAGGGAAACTCCAAGTGAAATTCTCCAAGAGACCACAATTGTCAGCTAGAACAGGGGCTGAGTAAACATCTCTACTATGTGCTCCACCACCAAAGAGCACATAGATGAGTTTGGGGGTCAAATCCCAGGAGCTTAGGGTACATCCAAAGAAGAAATCAGAGTAGCCAAGATGCCAAGGCAAGGGTATAGGGCAGCAGTAGGATGGAGCAGGGCAAGGATGCCAAATGTTCCTCAGGTTGTCAGTTCCCAGTGAATACACAGTGACGTGACCAAGTGAGAGCCACCCTTGAAAGGCTCTAGCCCAAAGGCTGTCCACGGGGGTGAGGGAACCCTGGCAGAAAAGTGCTGTATGGGGTTACCTCCAGGGATAGGAGCTGATGGGATATCACAAGAGGTCATCTGGGGAAGGAATTGCCTAGTCAAGAACCAGGGCAAGTGGGCAAACATCTCTGAGGAATTCACCAGTATGTATCAGGAAAGAGCCATTATTTGAATCCCAGTGTGAGAAAGCGGAGTCAACAGCATCAAGTTAAAGCACCACCCTTTACTTCTTATCTCTCCTCTGCCACTGATCTAGAAGGAGTCAAATGTAGGAAAAAGGTGTGTTTGCAGGGGGAGAGAAAGGAGACCACACTCTCCCAAAAGCAGGTTTAAAGCCATGAGTTAATTTCAAGCTGGAAGGCAGGGGAATGGAGAAGCTTTAAGTGAATGAAAGATTTAAAATTTGATATTAGATTGACTGTCCTTCTATAGCTGAGAATAGGACGTTCTGATGTTCCAAAATAATTTGAAAACATTGGAATCTGCCTCACATATTATCCAGACATGGGGGATGGAGGGCCAATATGGTGTTTTGGGGCAATAATGGAAGAAGAACAATGCTGTTTTACCTGCTAAAAAATAAGTAACAGTTTTATCATAAATATAAATCAACATACAACAGAGTTGTGTATTTTGAGGAGAAACAATAGCAGATCAACAAACTCAAGGTGCAGACCTAACATTCTACGAATTGGGTGGTTATATAGCATCTACTGATTATGCTATTTAACAAAAACAGAGCTGGTCCAGAAACCCACCACAAAGGTTAAGTATAAACTCCTGCCAGAGAAGCCTCCCTGTCAAACGCATAGGTTATGAATTCAGCTTGGATGGCATCAATATTATTAGCACACGATTGTCCTCTCTTTTTTCTCTTACTCTGCTCATTAAAAATAATTCTAACTTTCCCTAGAAGGTTCTTTCAGTTCAGTTCAGTTCAGTCGCTCAGTCGTGTCCGACTTTGCAACCCCATGAATCGCAGCATGCCAGGCCTCCCTGTCCATCACCAACTCCAGAGTCCACCCAAACCCATGTCCATCGAGTCAATGACGCCATCCAACCATCTCATCCTCTGTCATCCCCTTCTCCTCCTGCCCTCAATCTTCCCCAGCATTAGGGTCTTTTCCAGTGAGTCAGCTCTTTGCATGAGGTGGCTGAAGTATTGGAGTTTCAGCCTCAACATCAGTCCTTCCAATGAACACCCAGTACTGATCTCTTTTAGGATGGACTGGTTGGATTTCCTTGCAGTCCAAGGAATTGTCAAGAGTCTTCAACACCACAGTTCAAAAGCATCATTTCTTCAGTACTCAGCTTTCTTTATAGTCCAACTCTCACATCCATACATGACCACTGGAAAAACCATAGCCTTGACTAGATGGACCTTTGTTGGCAAAGTAATGTCTCTACTTTTGAATATGCTGTCTAGGTTGGTCATACCTTTCCTTCCAAGGAGTAAGCGTCTTTTAATTTCATTGCTGCAATCGCCATCTGCAGTAATTTTGGGGCCCAGAAAAATAAAGTCTGACACTGTTTCCACTGTTTCCCCATCTATTTCCCATGAAGTGATGGGACCGGATGCCATGATCTTCATCTTCTGAATGTTGACCTTTAAGCCAACTTTTTCACTCTCCTCTTTCACTTTCATCAAGAGGCTCTTTAGTTCTTCTTCACTTTCTGCCATAAGGGTAGTGTCATCTGCATATCTGAGGTTATTGATATTTCTCCCAGAAATCTTGATTCCAGCTCATGCTTCCTCCAGCCCAGTGTGATGTACTCTGCATATAAGTTAAATAAGCAGGGTGACAATATGCAGCCTTGACGTGCTCCTTTTCCTATTTGGAGCCAGTCTGTTGTTCCATGTCCAGTTCTAACTGTTGCTTCCTGACCTGCATACAGGTTTCTCAAGAGGCAGGTCCGGTGGTCTGGTATGCCCATCTCTTTCAGAATATTCTACAGTTTATTGTGATCCACACAGTCAAAGGCTTTGGCATAGTCAATAAAGCAGAAATAGATGGTTTTCTGGAACTCTCTTGCTTTTTCCATGATCCAGCGGATGTTGACAATTTGATCTCTGGTTCCTCTGCCTTTTTAAAACCAGCTTGAACACCTGGAAGGTTCTTTAGAGACTTCAAAATACTACAGGTTCAAACATCCAGTTCTACAGTCATCAGCCTATGGGTAATTTTGACTATATTATGTGAAAGAGAATGAATATGAATTTTGTTTGTATGTGTGAGTAGAGGAAAATTCATGATGATCATATTTGTTAAAAATTAAAATTCTTGTGTTTTATTAAACTCTTGTTGAGATCTTATAAGAATAACAGTTGTTTAGTTTGATACTTGGATAAATCTGCATCTTATTATGAATGCATATGTGGATGCATGCATGTGTTTATGCCTTTGACTTTTCAGAGTCTCAGTTCCTTATCTATAATATTGAGAGTTGAATCCCAGGATATAATCCCCATTCTTTTTATACCTATATTTCCAAGCTGTTCTCAAGACACTGAAAATTAAGCATCAAAATATGGAATTACAGTTGTAGTATATTGTACCTTAATTACAAAGACTGGAAAGAATTTAATGTAAAGTGACTCTCAAATGAAGTAATTGAAACTAAAAGCATTTTATGTGATCTTGGATTGTCCAGAAAATTCAGTTGACTATAATATCCTATTCTTTCTTTCTTCCTAATAGATATTTTCTTAATTTCTTCTTAATTAGATACTCTAAGTTTAATATACTATCAGAAGTAGGTCATTACTATTATAATGGATTTAAAATAAGGTAACTCCAAGTTAATATAAAGAGTAAGTCAGATGGGCAAAATAGGTGAAGGGGAGTCTGAGGCACAAAGTACCATCATATCCTAAGTTGTAAGAATATAATGTACAGCATTATAGTCAATAATATGGTGGTATTAGTGGTAAAGAATCCATCTGCCAAAGCAGGAGATGCAAAAGACTCAGGTTCAATCCCTGAGTTGAAAGATCCCCTGGAAAAGGAAATAGTATCCCACTCAAATATTCTGGCCTGGAAAATTCCATGGGCAGAGGGGCCTGGTGGGCTACAGTCCATGGGGTCACAAAGAATCAGACACTACTGAGCTATTGAGCACACACACAAAGTCAATATATTGTAAATACAGTCAATAATATTGTAGTAACTTTTTATGTGCATAATATATAGAAATATCAAATTAGTATGTTGTATACTTGAAACTTATACAATATTGTAAGTCAACTATATTTCAGTAAAAAGAAGAAAGCAAATAATAATATGAAATTCTGCTTTTGTAGAATATTCTTACTGATTTGGAAAATCTTTTAAACTTCATGTTTCTGCCTGCATGTCAGGGAATGTTTAACAGTAGGATTCCTGTGTGCTGTTTCCTGTCTCTCATGAGCCCTCTGTTCCTTATCAGTTCCTGTCAGGAATGAGCGAGCAGCAAGCCGCTCCCAGGACTGAGATTAAAGAGATGGAATGTATGGCAAAACCAACACAATATTGTAAAGTAATTAGCCTCCAATTAAAATAAATAAATTTATATTAAAAAAAAAAAGAGATGGAATGCTTGTATAGGATTTCCTTCATTAGCTTTTCCATATGGTGAAAGTGATTTACGACCCTCTTTTGATATGGATTGTCTTTTGGCTTTATGGCCTCTATTACTCCTTGTTTCCTTGGTAACATGTAAAGTCTGGTCTTTTGATCTTTATCTGAAGAAGCTACCTTGTAATACGGTATATATACCCACACGGAGTTCAGTAAAGCACCCTTGTTCCACTAGAGACTTGGGTCCCCATGTCCTTCTTTATCTCTTTCTCTCTCTTTCTGGCTGATTCTCTGGAGTGTGGAAGCCTACTGTGCTCATTTTCCTGCCCAGGCTTTCAAGACCTCTCAAGACCTCTTGAGAGGGAGCCCTGTGCCTACATGAGCGGTACAAGCCCTTCCTAGGGTTTTATTGATTTTTGGCGTAACCCAGGGAATATTAGCCTCCTTCCTTCTCTCACTTTCTTATTGTCGACTCTGGACCACCAGGTTCCAGTCCATTAAAGGACCGTAACACTTGCATGAAAATTTTATCCAACTTTGGATTTTAAGCGATTGTAAACTCTCTTTTATCACTGTTTCCATTGTTACCCATCTATTTGCCATGAAGTGATGGGACTGGATGCCATGATCTTAGTTTTCTGAATGTTGAGTTTTAAGCCAAATTTTTTTTTGGGGGTGGGGCTCTAAAATCACTGCAGATGGTGACTGCAGCCATGAAATTAAAAAATGTTTGCTCCTTGGAAGAAAAGCTATGACCAATCTAGACAGTATATTTAAAAACAGAGACAAAGGTCCATCTAGTCAAAGCTATGGTTTTTCCAGTAGTCAGGTATGGAGTGAGAGTTGGACTATAAAGAAAGCTGAGTGCTGAAGAATTGATGCTTTTGAACTGTGGTGTTGGAGAAGACTCTTGAGAGTCCCTTTAACTGCAAGGAGATCCAACCAGTCAATCCTAAAGGAGATCAGTCCTGAATGTTCATTGGAAGGACTGATGATGAAGCCGAAACTCCAATACTTTGGCCACTTGATGTGAAGAACTGACTCATTGGAAAAGACCCTGATGCTGGGAAAGATTGAAGGTGGGAGGAGAAGGGGACGACAGAAGATGAGATGGTTGGATGGCATCACCGACTCAATGGACATGAGTTTGAGTAAGCTCCGGGAGTTGGTAATGGACAGGGAAGCCTTGCATGCTGCAGTCCATGGGGTTGCAAAGAGTCAGATACAACTGAGCGACTAAACTGATATGAAACTCTCTTTTAATAAAATTATATTCTAGTCAGAATCCTCATTTTATGAGATGAACATTATCTATAAGATAGATTTAAATTTCCTGGCTCAGAACAAAGATACTGAACCCTACACAAAAAAGCCAGTACAACTGTATCATTCAGAATACCTAAGGTGTTCACTACCACTAACTTTTCTAAAGGCTTATACATTTCATTTTGCACAATGATTTTTTTAAAATTAAAGTATAGCTGATTTAAAATATTATATTAGCTTCAAGTATATGGTGATTCAATATTTTAATATAATATACTTCATTTAAAGTTATGAAATATTGGTTATATTACCTGTGCTATGTAATACAACCTTGCAGTTTACTTATCTTATACATAGAAGCTGTACCTCTTAATCCTGTATCCCTATCTTGTCCCTCGCCTACTCCCCTCTCCCCACTGGTAATCACTAGTTTGGACTCTATATCTGTGAGTCTTTTGTTGTTGTTATATTCATTTGTTTCATTTTTAGATTCCATATATAAGTGATAACACAAAATTATGTATTATTTTTATTTGTCTTTTTGTCTGACTTACTTCATTAAGCATAATACCCTCCAGGTCCACCTATATTGTTACAAATGGCAAAATTTCATTCTTTTTTATGGCTGATTAATATTCCTGTGTGTATGTGTGTATGTCACATCTTCTTAATCCAATCATTTACTGATGGTCACAGGTTGCTTCCATATCTTGGCTATTGTAAATAATGCTGCTATGAATACTGGGTGCATGGATCTTTTCCAAACAGTGCTTTTGTTTTCTTTGGATATATACTCAGGAGAGGAACTGCTGGATCATATAGTATTTCTGTTTTTAGTTTTAAGAAACCTTCATATTGTTTTCCATAGATGCTGCACCAATTTACCTTCCTGCCAATGATATATGAGGGTTCTCTTTTCCCCATATCCTTGTCTACTGCTACTGCTAAGTCACTTCAGTCGTGTCCGACTCTGTGTGACCCCACAGACGGGAGCCCACCAGGCTCCCCCGTCCCTGGGATTCTCCAGGCAAGAACACTGGAGTGGGTTGCCATTTCCTTCTCCAATGCATGAAAGTGAAAAGTGAAAGTGAAGTCGCTCAGTCATGTCCAACTCTTTGCGATCCCATGGACTGCAGTCTACCAGGCTCCTCCGTCCATGGGATTTTCGAGGCAAGAGTACTGGAGTGGGTTGCCATTGCCTTTTTGTGGTCCTTTTGATGATAGCCTTTCTGACAGGTATGAGGTGATATCTCATTGTTATTTTATTTTGTATTTCTCTGATGACTAGCAATGTTGAGCATCTTTTCATGTGCCTGTTGGCCATCTGTATGTCTTTTTTGGAAGAATTTCTATTCAGGCCTTCTGCCCATTTTTAATCAGGTGTTGTGGTTTTTTATGTTGAGTGGTAAGAGCTGTCCCAAAGAAATCTACAGCGTTAATACAATCGGTATGAAAATACCCATGACATTTTCCACAGAACTAGAATAACCTTAAAGTTTATATGGAACTGCAAAAGACTCTGTTTAGCCAAAGACATCTTGAGAAAGAACAACAAAACTTGAGGTATCATGCTGCCTGACTTCAGACTATACAACAAGGCTACAGTAATAAAAACAGTATAGTATTGACACGAAAACCGAAACATAAGTAAATGAAACAGAATAGAGTGCCCAGAAACAAATCTGCACATTCATGGACAATTGATCTATGACAAGGGAGGCAGGAATATACATGAGGAAAAGACATATGATGTTAGGGAAACTGGACAGCTACATGTAAAAAAAAAAAAAGAATTAGAATATTTTCTCACACAAAATATAAACAAGGAGAAAGAAGCAAAAGCAAAAATAAACAAATGGGACATAATTTAAACTTAAAAGCTTTTGCACCCCAAAGGAAACCATCAACAAAGTGAAAAGACAACCTAGTGAATGGGAGAAAATACTTGCAAATGATATGACCAATAAAGAGTTTATATCCAAAATACATACACATACAGATTTTTTGTTGCTTCTCCGACACTATCCATTATATAATACAGTCATAGTCAAATCGAAACATGAAATATAATTTATGATGGTTTCTGGCTCAGGTTAGCCTCAATTAAAAGAGAGTTAAGAAATGCATTATAAAGTAAATTATAAAGTGTTTTAGAATAATGGAAAATTGTAAGTTCTAGGTGTTTTGCAACACTAAATAACTGATGCACAATCAGTTATGATTAATAAATAATTTGTTTTCCTCACAACTTTAATATACTTACAATGAAATATGATCATTCTCTCTTCAGTATTTAAAACCTTCAGAAGGTATTAATATCCTTCATATCCTTCCATCTTTTTTCCCGTTGGTTCTCTGATATACCCTGTCCTAATCCTCCTATTTTTATCTCTCTGATTTTGCCTTCTTTGTCTACACCCCCCTCGGGTGTTTTAGTAGATGACTTTTTCCTTTTCCTGTCCTCTTTATTTATTTATTTATTATTATTTTACTTTACAATATTGGTTTTGGGATACATTGACGTGAACCTGTCACAGGTGTACATTAGTTCCCAATCCTGAACCCCCTTCCCACCTCTTTCCCCATATCATCTCTCTGGGTCATCCCAGTGCATCAGCCCCAAGCATCCTGTATCCTGTATCGAAGCTAGACTGGCGATTCGTTTCTTACATGATAGTATACATGTTTCAATGCCATTCTCCCAAATCATCCCACCCTCTCCCTCTTTGGCTATTCGAGGTTTTTTGTATTTCCATACAAATTGTGAAATTATTTGTTCTAGCTCTGTGAAAAATACCGCTGGTACCTCTTCCTTTTTTACACCCTGTATCTATGTTAGATTATGTTCAGCTGAAAGAAATGAAGACTTTGGCTTCCACACACAAGGGTTTATTCTTTCCAGTAAAAGAAAATCTAGTTTACAGAATGTCCAGAGTAGGTATATAACAGGCTTATAATTTCAACAGAACCACAGGTCCTTCTACTACTTGGCCCACTGCATGTGACTTCCTTAAGGCCACCCCATGCCAACATGACAGCCAGAGTCAGCCACTGCCTCTGCATTCCAAGCACCAGGAAGGAAAAGGAGGGCATGCTCTGTCCTACAAGTTCTATAAACACTCCTGACAACACATAATTTAAAAAGAACTTGATCATGTGGTCAACAGCTCTATGGTGAGCTGAGAAGTGTGGTCTTTGATTTCAGGAGGTGATCTACTTAGCTAAAGTTCGAATTCTATATTGTGGAAGATTGGGAAATGGGTATTATCAAACCTTCTTTTATCTCACCCTGTATTCTACCTTGCTAATCTTAACCAACCCCCCAGTTTTATGGATTGACTCTCAAATCTTCTCCAGCCTCAATTTTTCTTCAGATTTCCCTTTCCCATTTACACATTTCTAGTTGGCTTTTCCATCCAGACCTCTCTCTAGATTAGATTCAATACCTAGGACCAACTTTGTAATCAACTTGCTAAATCCCCAAACAAGCTTCCACATAGTTCTCTGAAGCTTAAAGCTTACATTCACACAACCAGCTCATATCACAAGAAGCAGTTCTCCAGTCTCAGCGTTTATTGCCTTAGGGCTAAACAGATTGCTGTGGCCTGTATTATGCTTCACATCACAATTTATTTCTGATCTTAATGTGATTCCCATAACCATTTTGTAAAAGAAAAAATTTCAGGTTTTTTTTTGCCTTTGCTGTTGTAATTTTTCTGTACTTAGAAAGCCTCCGATATATGCAGGACTAGTCCTGTTACCTAAACACAACTCTATGTGCCGGATACACAGTGAGGCCGAATAATACCAAAATGTTGGAGTTTGGAACAGAGAAAGGCTTGAGGGCTATGTGACAAGATTGGTTGCTCAAGCTCTAAAAAATCCCAAACTCCTTGAAAAGTTTTCAGCAAAGCCCTTTTCTAGGAAAGGTGAGGGAAGGGTGTGGTTAGTTTCTGCAAACTTCTTGGATGTCAAATCCTTTGTTCTAAAGGTCAGGTCATGGTCAGTAACAGTGCTCTCATAAATCTCACCAAATGAATGTTATTATTCTCTATTCTGACAAGAAAAGGCTAGATCCTCAGACACAGCTTTCACCCTCCAAGGTCCAGGTTCTAGCTAAGAGGAGCAGATCTCATCTGGTGACTTCCTCAGGGCCAGTTGTCATCGCTGAGGGAGCCAGGTGCCCAGGATCCAATTGGCCCTGGGTTCCTCGGGCCACCCAGGTGGCGGGGGCCAGGTCCTGCAGACTGTGACCCAGAGAGAGAGGTCGCTGCCCTTAGGTTACACAGGCAGGGATAGGGGAGAGGTTCACCGTAACCTCAAAGCCTGGGCCAGGCCAGCAGGTGGCCTTGGTGAGGGCTCTGGAACCCTACAGGACACAGCCCCTGGCCTGTTCCCCCACCCAGAAGCCTGGTGAGCTGGAGGGCCCCAGGAAGAAGGCTGGGATCTGTCTTTTACCTCACTCTCTGCCTGCCTGGTGACCACCACTCCATTGACTGTTGCCTGACCGCTGAACCACTAGCGGTCACTCATTGACAGTTGGTTGCCTGGGGGAGGGGCCCACTGCATCAGCAACCAATGGCTGAGCAGGACCACTAACAGTCACTCATTGACAGTCGCTCACTTGGGGGAGGGGCACCTTGTGGCACCAACCAATGGCCGAGCAACCATTAGTAGTCTCCAAGTAATAAATATTGCCTGGTAACGGGGTGTGGGATGACAGCAACAGCGGTGTGCTAAGGGGTGCACAGGAGTTGTGCTCTGTTACTGTCTCTTTATGTGACCTGGCATTATAAAGTAAAATGAACATCAAAATACAAAGGATGCAAAACAAGTAACTGGAAAGATAAGTTTATAACCAGTTCCGGGTGTCTACCAATTTGTCTTTTCAATCAAATTTTTAAAATCAAATTGTCTTTAACCAGATCATCTGACATGTGCACACAGTCTTGATGACGGAGGGAGGGTACAATAGGAGTGTTATTTGCAAAGTTCACTAATACAAATGAAGCTGTCCAGAGAGCTTCTGCTCAGATAAGAATGGAAAGGTGTTTATTTTATTTAACCAGAATTTTTGTGCAAAAAAGCCAAGAAACAGTAGTTATCTTCTATAGGATATGTAGGGGAGAAGAGAATAATACTTCACATAGGAGGAAGATTAATCTCAATATGCTTGGGGAGAAGGAAGAAGGAAAAAGGGAAAGTGAAGAAATCTGCTTCTGGTTGTCAAAAGTATAGAAACTGATACTATAAATAGAGATGCTAGTAGGTACCCTACTTTATGCCTGCTAAGGAGACACAGGTTGAGGTGAGGAAAATAATGTACCAGATATTTCATCCACCCTTCTACTGAAACTGCTATCTCTAAAGTACTTCATGTTGAAGGTTTTTGTCTTTATCCATTCTACCTGACCACTCCATAACACAGAAATCAGGATAAAATGATGCTTCTCCTTCTCCTGAGGAACATTCCCATTTTATTCTTCTCCTATCTCTGTGGTCAGTCCTCCTCAGTCTCTTTGCTAGTTCTTATTCCTTAACCCATTTATGAATCTTGCTATTTCCTGGGGTTCATCTTCCACTTGCTTTACTCTTTTCTTTTTCTGTTGCTCTAAGTTATTCATTTGGACAAGGAAATGGCAAACCACTCCTGTATTCTGCCTGGAAAATCCCATGGACGGAGAAGCCTGGCAGCCCCCAGTCTATGGGTCACAAAGAGTCAGACATGACTGAGTGACTAACACAACAAGTTATTCATATTGATCGTAAAGTGTTACCTTTATGCCTTGATGACTTCCTGATGACTTTCTTGATGACTTACATTCAACCCTGACTTCTTTAACTCTAGATCCATATTTCTGTCTACTAGATATCTCCACCTGAACAACTTACAGATAGTTAAAACTCAATATATTGTCTTTCTCTTCAAATTTATGTGGCTCAGATGGTAAAGACTCAGTCTGTAATGCAGAAGACCTGGGTTTGATCCCTGGGTCAGGAAGCTCCCCTGGAGTAGGAAATGGGGTAGAAAGTAGGAAGATCCCCTGAAGTAGGAAAAGTGGGAGAATCCCATGGACAGGAGGCTGGCAGGGTTACAGTCCATGGGTCACAAATAGTCAGACATGACTAAGGACTTTCACACTTGCTTACCTTTTCTGTCTTGGTTAACAATGCCCCGTCCCCCAAGTTGCCCACCATGGGAAGCTTGGAGTCATCCAAAATCCTTACATCTTTTTCATTTCCATTCCCCATTTCTTCAGTCACCAAGATCTGTGGATTCTTACAGCACATACCACACAGATTATCACTGACCTTCCCCATACTCCACCTCTACTTCCTGGTGATCTGAGAACAGAAACTGTCTCCGCTTGATTGTGGATCCTTAGCTTGTACCACTGGACCTAGTTCTTGGCACACTGACTGCTTTGTAAAATTCCATGTTTTGCTGATTCTTCTAGGCACACACACATACACAGTTATCAATTAATACTTGGGTTCTACCAGAAATTCCGAGAGAAGAATATTCTCTGATATATTTGTTTTTCCCAACAGAAAAACACATCTACATTTGTATAATGGATTATTAATCACACACCTAAATTTTTAGTTTCTATAGAAAAAATAAAGCATATTTGATGTTTTATTTCCCTTCAAAAGGGAGTACATCAAGAGAAGGATATGGTGGAAATGCCAAGAGGTTAAAAATTGTCAAGAAGTCCCAATGAAGAGATCTGCCTTAGCCTGCATCCAAAGCAGGACCTGGGACAAAGACAGATCCAGGTCTTGTCACCTACTCGTGTGTTGATCTCAGGAAGCAGGAGTTAGGGAGAAGGGAGAGTAAGGCAGAGAAAGAAAAGCCAGGAAAGAGGAATTTGTTGGAGTGGTTTCCACTATGAGCACCTAACTGGGACCCTCTAAAGAAGCATGTAAAACACCCATCAAGACTGGTCCAGTGAAGAAGGTCAAAGAATTGATATACTGATTCCTGTCTACCCCCTGGAGAAGTATTATCACCAGGAAAATAAACCTTCCTGTACTTCTGGGATGCTTATATGTGTGGGCCAATGAACTGCTGTGGGTTTGCTATAAATTCAGGGGCAGAAAAGAAGAGAGGTTTATGGTGGGTGTCTGAGATAGACTGAAAGGTGATAAGAAAAACAGGTTTCCTTGATATCTGAGCAGACTGGGGGGATGTAAGATGAAGACTTGTGTGAGTCTGATGACTATTTCCACTAGAAACATTCATAAATGTTCTCTACTTAAAAATATATTGGAATGAGGGAGGGAGAAGTAAGGGAGGAAGTAGTAAGGAGTGTTTCAGAGCCAGGGACAGATACTGTATGTTGGTTCCCCAACACCCAGATCCAGATCTCTACTGACTCTATCTGAGAGGACGCAAAAGCTAAACAGTTTGTTTCCCAGTCTTCCTTGCTAGAATCCCCAAGCATTACCAAGTGATACCATTCTGGCAACTAGACATTAGAGAAAATCTGTTAATATTAACCCCCTTCTCCCAAACCCTCTCCTACTGTTTTGAATGAACATGAATGTGATGTTCAGAGCTGCACTGACTACCTTACATGAGGAAGTAATACATGAGGAAAAACGCAGTCCTGATACAGAGGCAAAACAAATCCCTACAGGACTGGCTCCCTTTAAGTTTGAGAGATGGATGAGGCCTCCAGCCTCTGCTTCACCTATGCATTTTCTTTACGGAAAGGTGATCAGTTTAAGGAAAATGTTCAAGTCTAGCTCCAGTCCAACTGCTATAAGACAGTCCTGCTGGCAACACTTTGCTTTAAAGCTAGCCTAAATGTGAACTCCTCACATACTATCTCTGTGCATCCAAGCTGTCCTCCTCATTTCACTGTTCCCTGAATCTACCTTCCTTCAGGCCTTTTACCTCTCAGTGGTGTCCTCTCTCAGTAGCTCCCAGTCCCACTTACCTCACCAACCTGTTCTAGCCTGGCCACACTGCTGTCGGTTGGTCCCACCTGCCTTACAAAGTCCCTTCTGCCCATACAAGGAAGAGATTACATTGGAGAGGAAGACGGGACTGAAGAGCATGAGAGGATCCAGTTCCATTTTCCCACCTCAAACTCTGGGCAGAATGAGGTCTTTCATTGGCTTCCTGAAACCGGCATTATGTTTAGCAATTGTTACATCCACAGAGAAACAGGAACAACCTTGGGTTGAAAGCTATTCTCAGCTACATTTCTATGTAGAAGAAGCAAAAATCTATACAAAAAGAGTGTGTGCATGAGTAGTCACTTCACTTGTGTCCAGCTCTTTGCGAGACTATGGACTGCAGCCTCCCAGGCTCTTCTATCCATGGGATTCTCCAGGCAAGAATACTGGAGTGGGTTGCTATGCCTTCCTCCAGGGGATCTTTCCCACTCAGGGATTGAACCTGTGTTTCCTGCATTGCAAAGGGATTCTTTACCGCTGAGCCACCAGGGAAGCCCCTTAAAGCAGAGTATAATAAATTTACTAGGCTCTTTTTTTCTGAAATCACCTCAACCCTTTTATGTTCCATCTGTAAAAACAAAATTAAGAAATAATTCTTAATTCTAAGATTAAAATCCTCCCCCAACCAAATCAACACAGCTATTGTTTTTTCCTCCAGGAAAATATTGCAAGAAACCTCAACAGCCAATAATTTGTATGCCAGCTAGTCCTTGAGACACTCTTGAATCAATCCTTTTTTCTCTAGTAAGGACTTATCTCCTTGCCATGGTCATTGAGGCACTTACCTCCTAACAAGCTCTTTGAGGGCAGCTGTGGGGCCTTCCGTTTATCATGCATCACTCAAAGAGAACTTAGCACATTATAATCTACACTATAGATGTAAGATAGCTTTAATTTTGTGTCTATGACTTTACTCCAATCCAAACACCTTCCAAAGTGACTTAGTCCACTTGTTAAATTGCAGTCTTCTTAGATGGGGATGGAAAATTCCTGCTCTTTGGTAGTTCATGGGTCAACATGAAATTTAGTGGTAGGTGGTTTCTGTTTAGTTACTGTAGGTAGACAATTTTTCTTTCTGAAGACATTACCTTTTACAGTAATTACAGTAACTGGCACTCCTGGTGTTTTTGGTTGGTAGACTGAATGAGTCATGGAGGCCCTTAGGTTACAATTGAGGCAGGTTTTAAAACCACATGGGAAAAACATTTTACCTGAGGAAATCGAAGTGTATAACTACCTATCTATCTGTTCTGGTACTCATTCACATGTAATTGAGCACCTACTGGGTGCTAAGTCACATATGCTAGACACTGGGGTAGAATGATGAATGAATATAGATAAGCTGCCTGTCTAACTTAGACTCTAGCAGTAGATATGAACAAGTAAATAGGAAGTATTACTAGAGTACAGTCACAAAACAATTATGTATAATCAAAGGAAATCTGATGAATTAATATATTTTAAAAAAGAATGATAAACTCTAAGCAGACCACTGCACAGTAATCAGAAAAGTTCAGGCAAGAAGTTGGGTGTTTTTCCTGATATTCTAATTCAAAATATCAGTAATAATGGCAACAATTCTTCAAATTCTCCAGGGAAGAATGCAGGAATGGGTAACCATTTCCTTCAAGGGGATCCTCCCGACCCAGGAATGGAACCTGGATCCCCTGCATTGGAGGCAGATTCTTTACCATCTGAGCCACCTGGGAAGTCCTCATACTTGCAAAGCCCAGGGCAGATTCTAAACCATTGTGACATTATCTCATTTAATCCATAAAAGTTTTTTTTGAAAAATATTTTATTATCACCCCTTACAGAAGAGGAAACTGTGGTTTAGGGAAGCTAAGTTGTTCTAAAGGAGTATATTCTATGTATCAGTGAAAACAGCACATGGTACAATTTTTTATTAGGGACATGCTCTGTACTGAGTGCTGTTTAATAATTATTAACAATTTTCTAAATTAAACTCATATTTTTAAACACTGTAAATAAGAATTCATCTTATATGAGCAGGTGTGCAATTTACCAAAAATAAAAGCACCTTATGAGAAATGACTTGGGGACTGTGACTAAAAGACCCAGAACTACTTAGAAATTTCAAGTCTCACTTTCTTTTATCTTGGAATTCTTTTTAAGTGTCAATTTAAAAATGTTCCACTCTCTCCTACATGGGAAAAAAGTAAAACCTATCTTTCTATTTTAAGTCTGTAAAAACATGTTGAATTATCCTGTACACTGTACTCAATAGTCTCAGGTAAACAGCCACATCAAGCAGCAGCTCACAGCCCAGTGAAGATTAAATAACTACCTATATGGGAAACCTTCTGTGTGTGCACGCTTAGTTGCTTCAGTAGTGTCTGACTCTTCGAGACCCCCTGGACTGTAGCCCACCAGGCTCTCCTGTCTATGGGATTCTCCAGGCAAGAATACTGGAGTGGGTTGCTATGTCCTCCTCCAGGGGATTTTCCCGCCCCAGGGAAAGAACCCGTGTCTCTTACGTCTCCTGCATTGGCAGGCAGATTCTTTACCACTAGCACCACCTGGGAAGCCCATCCTTCAAATTCACTTTTCCTTCAAAACATGAAGAAATATAAAAATCAATGAATTCTACTGGTCATACCATAGCAGCAAATGTCCAATATTTATATATATACTAGTTGTAGTTTGAAAACTTTCCTATTAATGTTTGTCAAGACAAACATTTTAAAACTGGATTTAAGCTTATTTTTTAAAACCAGTTATTAGAGTAACATGTTGACAATGGTATAAGTATTTCAATTATTTAAAATGTTTTCAGTCATCCTTGCTAAATCAATGAGAACTTTACAATAGAATTTCATTTTTCAAAAATACTCAGTTACACTATGAAATCAATTGTTACTTGAGCAGTCACTTGATTTTGAAATAATAGGAGAGACTAGCTTATCTGCAGATTACTCACAATCTTTCCTGGGAGCTTTTATTAGTTTGTTTCTTTGCTTTTTCAGACATGGAGTGAGCACAGACCCTGTTTCCCTCCTAAGAAGGATATTAGGACATTTGCCTGGTTTTCTGAAGGGAGAACATGTTCTGATATTTTTCTCTGTGATTTTATTTGTCCTGTCACAAAAGTCACATTATGATGGCAGAGGTGTGTTTATCATGAAGAAAAAGGAGGTTAAGCCTCAAGTCTCCTCACTTAAACAGATCTCCTCCATGGCTCCTGAAGTGTTCCTCTCAATGTGTTCATATGGCCATGTTTCTGATCTTTCCAATTTACCCTCTGTCACATTTCCCCTTAGGATGAATGCCATTATAATGGTATAAATATTTGGGGGGATTTAGCTAAGCCATGGAGAAGGCAATGGCAACCCACTCCAGTACTCTTCCTGGAAAATCCCATGGACAGAGGAGCCTGGCAGGCTACAGCCCATAGGGTTGCACAGAGTTGGACACAACTGAAGTGACTTAGCATGCATGTGCAAATATATATATTACATAAATATATCAGTTTATCATGTCTTACTCTTTGAGACCCCATGGACTGCAGCATGCCAGGCCTCCCTGTCCATCACCAACTCCTGGAGTCTACCCAAACTCATGTTCATTGAGTCGGTGATGCCGTCCAACAATCTCATCCTCTGTCGTCCCCTTCTCCACCTGCACTCAATCTTTCCTAGCATCAGGGTCTTTTCAAATGAGTCGGCTCTTCGCATCAGATGGCCAAAGTATTGGAGTTTCAGCGTCAACATCAGTCCATGGACTGCAGCATGCCAGGCCTCCCTGTCCATCACCAACTCCTGGAGTCTACCCAAACTCATGTTCATTGAGTCGGTGATGCCGTCCAACAATCTCATCCTCTGTCGTCCCCTTCTCCACCTGCACTCAATCTTTCCTAGCATCAGGGTCTTTTCAAATGAGTCGGCTCTTCGCATCAGATGGCCAAAGTATTGGAGTTTCAGCGTCAACATCAGTCCTTCCAAAGAACACCCGGGACTGATCTCCTTTAGGATGGACTGGTTGGATCTCCTTGCAGTCCAAGGGACTCTCAAGTGTCTTCTCCAACACCACAGTCCAAAAACATCAATTCTTCGGCACTCAGCTTTCTTTACAGTCCAATTCTCACATCCATACATGACTACTGGAAAAACCATAGCCTTGGCTAGATGGACCTTTGTTGGCAGAGTAATGTCTCTGCTTTTTAATATGCTGTATATGTTGGTCATAACTTTCCTTCCATAGCATAAACATATAGATAATATATTTTTGGTATAGTTTTTGGTTTAGCTTCAGTGCCCACTGCTCTAGGTTTAGCAGGTCCAAGGTCAGGGCCCTAGAGAAGCCCAGCCACTTTCTTGAGGAGTCCATGCCACAATACCAACCTCATGCCCCTGGGAGGGTCCCCCATAGTGAGATGATTCCCACTCTGAGAGCAAAAGAGGAGAGCAAGGGTTAGGGCATAAAGTTCTTTATCTGCCTCCCCTTAGAGTGATTTCACTCCACAAAGCTGGCATGTTCAGTGCTTCAGTCTTTTCACCCCAAAGGTGGCACTGGAAGGAGAAGCAAACCAGCTGTGGACAGAGTTGAAACTTGGTTCAGAGAATAAGTGAGGAATAAGTTCAGAGAATAAGTGAGGAAACCAGGATTCAAGCTTGGGACTATCTGCTACTTTAAAGGGAAAAGTCATGATTTCAGTTGTTACCCTTATCCTTTTTTTGATTATTTTAAATGAATTTTTAAAAATAAAGGTTGTTTTCCTTTAAGAGTCACCCACACAGTCAATCTGAACACTGAGGAGATCTTGGGGGGCCTGGCATGGCATGCTGGTTACAGTAGGAGTTAGGCAATGGGAGGCTCACTGTTATTAAATAAGCCAGAAGGAGCTAGGGCCAAGGCGACATTTCAGAAATTCTCTCCTAGGCAGAGGCTTTGATTCCTAAATGGCCCACAGCTGTGGAAGGGAGTCATCCACAAGGACAAGTCTACATGGGACTTAAACTCTGCCTTAAGAGCTTGGTGAATTATCTCCTTCAAAGCCATGTTCTGGTAAGTCTAAATTTACAACCAAAATTCCATGTTAGAATCCACCCATGAAGGTGAAGCTACAGTAGTCCCAGGGAATAACCAATAAGGATGTTGACTGGGAGGTGGGGACAGAAGGACATCCTTTCCAAGAAGAAAAAAGTAACCAGAAACCTTGACTGGGAAGAAGATAGGGTTTTACTTAGACTTCATCTCTTCTCATTCACAAGTGGCAGTGAAAAAGGAAGAAAATCGCTTCTTCCTCATTTTAGAACACAAAGAACCAAGCAAGAGTAAAAAAAAAAAAGAAAATTCCCCATTTCAGGGAAGTTAAAGCCTATAGCAAAATAAAGGTCAGAGATATGTTGACTCCTAGTATAAGTTTTTAAATTCTGTAATGGTTTTTGATTCTAAGTATAAAGGTTAAAGGTGCAGAGAAAAAAAATCTACATGAGCCCAAGAAAACCAGGGTAAGATTAAATAACAATTGATGACAACTAAAGAATTTGTTGGACATGGAACAACAGACTGGTTCCAAATAGGAAAAGGAGTCCGTCAAGGCTGTATATTGTCACCCTGCTTATTTAACTTATATGCAGAGTCCATCATGAGAAACGCTGGACTGGAAGAAACACAAGCTGGAATCAAGATTGCCGGGAGAAATATCAATAACCTCAGATATGCAGATGACACCACCCTTATGGCAGAAAGTGAAGAGGAGCTAAAAGGCCTCTTGATGAAAGTGAAAGAGGAGAGGGAAAAAGTTGGCTTAAAGCTCAACATTCAGAAAACGAAGATCATGGCATCTGGTTCCATCACTTTATGGGAAATAGATGGGGAAACAGTGAAAACAGTGCCAGACTTTATTTTTTTGGGCTCCAAAATCACTGCTGATGGTGACTGCAGCCATGAAATTAGAAGACGCTTACTCCTTGGAAGAAAAGTTATGTCCAACCTAGATAGCATTTTCAAAAGCAGAGACATTACTTTGCCGACTAAGGTCCGTCTAGTCAAGGCTATGGTTTTTCCTGTGGTCATGTATGGATGTGAGAGTTG
>SJYT01054832.1:421834-439578 GCA_006410635.1 Cephalophus harveyi | reverse complement strand
TCAAGAGGCTCTTTAGTTCTTCTTCACTTTCTGCCATAAGGGTGGTGTCATCTGCATACCTGAGGTTATTGATATTTCTCCTGGCAATCTTGATTCCAGCTTGTGTTTCTTCCAGTCCAGTGTTTCTCATGATGTACTCTGCATATAAGTTAAATAAGCAGGGTGACAATATACAGCCTTCACGTACTCCTTTTCTTATTTGGAACCAGTCTGTTGTTCCATGTCCAGTTCTAACTGTTGCTTCCTGACCTGCATACAGATTTCTCAAGAGGCAGGTCTGGTGGTCTGGTATGCCCATCTCTTTCAGAATTTTCCACAGTTTATTGTGATCCACACAGTCAAAGGCTTTAGCATAGTCAATAAAGTAGAAATAGATGTTTTTCTGGAACTCTCTTCCTTTTCCATGATCCAGCAGATGTTGGCAATTTGATCTCTGGTTCCTCTGCCCTTTCTAAAACCAGCTTGAACATCTGGAAGTTCACGGTTCACGTATTGCTGAAGCCTGGCTTGGAGAATTTTGAGCATTACTTTACTAGCGTGTGAGATGAGTGCAATTGTGCGGTAGTTTGAGCATTCTTTGGCATTGCCTTTCTTTGGGATTGGAAAGAAATGAAAAGGAATGAAAACTGACCTCTTCCAGTCAGGTGCTCAGTGGTGAAGAATCTGCCTGCCAATGCAGGAGATGCAGCATTGGCCACTGTTGAGTTTTCCAAATTTGCTGGCATATTGAGTGCAGCACTTTCACAGCATCATCTTTCAGGATTTGAAACAGCTCAACTGGAATTCATCACCTCCACTAGCTTTGTTCATAGTGATGCTTTCTAAGGCCCATTTGACTTCACATTCCAGGATGTCTGGCTCTAGGTGAGTGATCACACCATCGTGATTATCTTGGTCATGAAGATCTTTTTTGTACAGTTCTTCTGTACAAAATTCTTGCCACCTCTTCTTAATATCTTCTGCTTCTGTTAGGTCCATACCATTCCTGTCCTTTATCGAGCCCATCTTTGCATGAAATGTTCCCTTGGTATCTCTAATTTTCTTGAAGAGATCTCTAGTCTTTGCCATTCTGTTGTTTTCCTCTATTTCTTCGCACTGATGGCTGAGGAAGGCTTTCTTATCTCTTCTTGCTATTCTTTGGAACTCTGCATTCAGATACTTATATCTTTCCTTTTCTCCTTTGTTTTTTGCTTCTTTTCTTTCACAGCTATTTGTAAGGCCTCTCCAGCCAGCCATTTTGCTTTTTGGCATTTCTTTTCCATGGGGATGGTCTTGATCTCTGTCTCCTGTACAGTATCACAAACCTCATTCCATAGTTCATCAGGCACTCTATCTATCAGATCTAGGCCCTTAAATCTATTTCTCACTTCCACTGTATAATCATAAAGGTTTTGATTTAGGTCAAACCTGAATGGTCTAGTGGTTTTCCCTACTTTCTTCAATTTAAGTCTGAATTTGGCAATAAGGAACTCATGATCTGTGCCACAGTCTAGCTGCATTCAAATTCAGCCACTGCATTATTAAGATACTGGAGCCCTGTCATCACAGTCACCCCCTTTCTCTCCTGCTGAAGAAGTGCAGATTTAAAGGGACTCAGCCACAGGGCAGACCAGGGGAAATCATGAGATGAATGTGTCAGGGAGAGGTACTGGCACCTCTCAAGTCTTCTGGTGCTTCTGGCTCCACGTGCTCTTTCCCCATCCTCTCCTCACTAAGACCTCCTCGCTTATCCTCTTAGTGATGCTCCTATGGGCATTCTTGATCCAGTACTTTCTCTGCTGCACCTGTGCCTTCTTTGCCAAACCCCGTTAGGCTTAAGTTCCCATCCACTTTTTCTATGCTTGTTTTCAATCTTTGAATAAAGTCACAAGGCTGAATGTATCCACAATAAAACCACACACATGACCCACTTGAGCCATCACTGCTACTTGACAAGCTTCTCTCTTCTAACAGACAAACCTATAAAGGTCCCAGGACACTTACTCTAAACCTATCTATCAAATCCCAACATCACTGCTGTCATATTCACACTCAATAAACAGCTTCCCATCCTATGTACTGTGAACATAGGCCACCTTCTATACTTTCTTCCTTTTCAAATTAAATTTCTTCACTATTTCACACACACACACACACACACACACACACACACAGAGTCAAGCTCTTCCTTCTTTCATGTCTCTTTCCTTACCCCTCTGTAAAGCTGATCCACATTTCACTCTAGGAGCATCATACTCTCAAAAAAAAAAAAAAAAAAAACAAAACTCTCTTGATTCTTTAATCATCCCCTCACTCTGACATATCTTCTTCTTTCAACAATATGCTCCAGCACCTTCTATTCTTAAAAAAACAACTTATGACGCCACCTTTTTACCTTGTGTTAAAGTTATCTGTGCATATGTTTTATGTCCTTTACTAGAATAAACACTCCTTAAGACCAGGAAATAAAATTTAAGCAAATTCTAAGACTGAGTCTTACATACAGCATGTGCTCAATGAATGTGTAGTGAATGGATGAATCAATACAGTAAGTCCTCTACATATGAATCTTCAATTTGCAAACTTTCAAAGATGTGAATGTACACGCCAGCCCCTGTATGCTAGCTGTTGTACTGTACTACTGTACTTTCAGGGTACTGCACTGTAATATAAAAAATATTTTCTTTATTTTTTGTGTTTTACGTATGTGTTATTTGTGTGAAAAGTATTATAAACCTATTACACTACAGTACTAAATAGCTGATTCTGTTAGTTGGATACTTAGGCTAACTAGGATTTGTTTGTAAATCCATTTGTTTGTTGGATTTACAAAAACAAATTGGATTTAGGAATGTACTCTTGGAATGGAATTTGTTCTTATGTAGGGGAGTTACTGTATTTTCAATCTAATCAAGCCTTTCTTGGGCTTGTTCCTGGTCTCTGAAATAGAATCCATGGGAGTACTCTGAATTTCTTTGGTAAGACTCATTTCAGGTTTAGAATGCCCGAAGACTGCTCTGGACTCAGTACGTGGGATACTGTCTCAGATAGTTACCTTCTCCAAATAATACAACACCATGGCCTTCTGTTAATCCTTCTACATTTACCGATACTGGAAACAGAAATTAACTGTTTTGACTTATCCCTTCAGTCCTTCTTTAAAATGCAACCATCTCTGGGTGAGGTATTATTACATTCTGTTCAGTTCAGTTGCTCAGTCATGTCTGACTATTTGTGACCCCATGAATCGCAGCATGCCAGGCCTCCCTGTCCATCACCAGCTCCTGGAGTTTACTCAAACTCATGTCCATCGAGTTGGTGATGCCATCCAGCCATCTCATCCTCTGTTGTTCCCTTCTCCTCCTGCCCCCAATCCCTCCCAGCATCAGAGCCTTTTCCAATGAGTCAACTCTTCACATGAGGTGGCCAAAGTATTGGAGTTTCAGCTTTACCATCAGTCCTTCCAATGAACACCTAGGACATTAAGGTTGGAGTAAATTAATTTTTTCTGATATTTTCCTTTAGACTAAATGTGATAAGAAGGAGAACAGAAACATCACCTTTTGTCCATTAGGAATAGGGGCAGAAACATATGGTTTGTGTGGGGTAGGGGAGGCAGAATATACATATAAAAGTACAGCCTGCCATATGCAGACCAAAGCCCAGCAAGGCTTCAGTGAGTCTATAGTGTTTCTTCAATAGCTTGGTATGTTGCCCTCCCTATGATGTGGTCTGAAATCCTCAAGGGTAGGTGCTCTCCAAGGACCACACAATAAAAGCAAAGTCATTTTTTTCTCCAGAAGATCACTATTAAAATATAGTAAGAAGCAGGCTGGAATCTTGCTTTACTCCTGTTTCTGCCACTAATAAACTGAGGGGCAACTTCCATCGTTGTCTATGAGTAGACTGGACTTCATTTCTCTAATCCTGCAAGTACTGGTGGTTCTTTTCAAAATAGGCCTATAGCAGTATATGATTTGTGGTATTTTCCCTCCTTTTAAAAATTCCAAAATTTCAAATGCTCTATAATCACATGCTTTAATATCACTGGGAAAAAGTATCTAAAACAAAACAAGAGCTCACTCACTATAAGTTTTAGGAGAGAAAAACATGGAAATATCTTTGGTATTACAATGTTTTTCTTAAAATGAATTTTGGTGAAAAACAAAAATATTCTTCACAGTATACAATATCGTAGTTAGACCTAGTATCCACCAATTCTTAATTACCAAAGATTAAGGAAGGTTAAAAAAATTATATAGGGATAGGAAAGCCAGTAAGATCTACTAATATAAAGTAAATATGCCCCATACTATATGAAATTATACTAAATATTAAATTCAAACTAACACACACACACACAGTTATGTGGAGGATGTTTCTGATGTTCTTAGGCATATATCAGGCTCAATCAGAAGTTTTTTAATTACTGTGTCCCTATGCTTGACTGTAGGATTTCAACTCTCCCTTGCACTCTCCCACAGTTAACTGTGAGCACCAGTACAAAATGTATACTTCACATGTGTCTGTCCTGGATCTGCAACACTCACTTTCCCAGAGTGTTCACAGCTCAGAAGGCTTTTGGACGGAGAATCACTGTAACCCCTTGCGAGAATATCAAGGCCCAGGCCAAGGGTGCTTCTCTAGTGCTCCATAAGCTGACAGTCCTCAAGACACTGCAGCTATGCTGGGTTTCATGAGCGGAGCAGTTCTAACTTGGGGTGCTTTGCTCAAGTTATCCAAAACACAGTTCTTCTTCTGCTGTCTTTTCCTTCTTTCTCAGTCTAAAGGGTAGCAGAGGGCAGGCACCACCTCCTTTCCATTATCCATTATCCGTTCCATTATCCAGTTCCAAACCCAGTTCTAGGAGTCAGACAGATAACAGATACTATACCGTCATTCCCATTTTCCCCAGTTCTGCTCTCTACTGTGGTTCAGACTCTGAAAAACTTCTCCCTCCTTCCTCTGTTTTCCTATGGATGAACAAACTAGTATTGGGAATGGAGGGGGGTGGGATACAAGGAGCAGACAACTCTGTCACCAGTGCACAAGCCCTGGGTCAGTCAGTCAAATGCCCTGTTATAATTCAAACATCAAAAGACACTAGCCTGTCCTTTAGTCAGTAAAACTGTCATGGGCCACCTTAGGATCCTAGTTTTGAAACCAAGATTTTTGTACCATTTCCCAAAGGTCAAGACTGAAATCAAGTTGATCGTTTTCAACTGATTTTTCCTCTAAATCCCTAAATCTACTGGACTGTTTCCCACCTGGCTTTTAAGTCAGATGAACATGTTTTTTCCTACCATCCCCAGCTGTCCCACATCTGCCAAATTCTCAAAGGATCAGGGAGAATAGAAAGGGGGAACCGAGTGGGTAAGAAGCAGATAAAAGGAACGCAGCGAAGCGAGGGGAGGCAGTGCAAGTGTGAAAAAAGAAAGAGAAAGTGAGGAAAGTCTGTAAGACTAACTTAATTTCATTGTAGAGAGGAAATACTGCTAGAATTGCTGATTCAAGCACTGTGCGACTACTTTAAAACTGGGTGCCTTGTTCCAAAGACAGAACTCTAAGCCAGCCAATTTTTCCCTCTTTTTTCCCTCGTTGCCACAGACATGACACACAGGAAAGCAAATAGCTTTGTTTGTTTCCTCCCAAATCATTCAGCAATGAGACAACAACAAGATTCTTCCATTGAGTGGGTCTCTTGAAGTACAGCCCTGAATCTAGGAATTGAAACTGAAAATATTCACCAGCACTCAGAACTCCTTTCCAGTTAGTGGTTCTCTCCGGGTTTCTCCCCGTGGGCTCCTCACCTTTTTTTGAAGGCAACCAAGTGCACTGATGCAAAATTGGGCTTTGAGACCATTTATGTTAATGCCTGGCTGTCGTTCAAGGAGAGGTTTATTGAGCATTATTTTATGAGACAAAGTTGCTAAGCTGTAGTAAACACCCACAGAGCTCTGAGACCAAGGATGAATCAGAAAGTTATAAATAGTTATAAAACCTGATCGTTTCCTTTTCTGTGTCATCTACACGAGGGGTGAGTAGGTTAACACATTTCAGAGTTAAAAACAGGACAGGATATGGAGCCCTTGAGAATGCCTTCCTATAGAAAAGTCAGTGTTAGCCTCCAGACCTCAGTGTTGTCAGCCCTGACACAGGTTATCATGGTGTGAATTAGCAAGTGACAGGAGAGTGTTTTCCAGCTAAGAGAGGCGGTACAGTTGTGAGATCAGGAAACACTTGAGAGTTACAGCCAGAACCAGACACTTAAGAATCAGATTCCTCTCCACTTCGTGACTGATTGACTGACTGATGAAGTGGCGAGGAATTACTGGAGATAGTACTACATAAGTAATTGCCTTTTCTGAAGTGTATTAATACTCCTGTAGCTGGTACTATTATGTAAATTAATGAAATAAAAAAAATTACACATCTGGTTGAAAGTATGGTGTGTTCTACCATTTTGCTAAGACGTGAGGTCTTTAGGGTACCATTTCCTTCTGAGGTTAGTGCACAGAGTGACCAGCACAATGCCAGGCGCAAAGGGGCTAACTGCATGTATGCCAAGGCAGTATGCACATATTTCCAGGGGGTGGCATCATCCACTGCCTATTTCTTAGTTCTGGCTATACAAATTCAGGTGTGAAAGGTAAACCTCTCATTTCTTTCCCAGAGTGAGGAGACTTCACTGAGAACTTTATCTGCTTTCTGGAACTTAACAGACCCAATAAACATTAGTTTCTTTCTGGAAGCCGGACATAGTGCTTGAAATATAAAAGCTTGCTCTTAGTCTAGTGATTTATCCTGAGGGTCATGATCTACTGCATTAATATGAGACACATGGCAAAACTGGTATGAGATTTCTTCCTTTGATGGAATCAAATACGTTTGTGAACTCTGAATTAATATTTCCCTTGACCGTATGGGCTTCAGACAGTAATCATGCCCCATAATTCTCTATAAAATATCACTCTAATTCAACGAGGCTTATTCTTTTTCTTTACTGATTCAGCCCCAAGTCTGCAGTTGTTCAGTAATGAGGTAAAACGAGGTCTGTATGTCATTACCTTCAGCTTATTTCTCCATCACTGCCTTGGTTATGGCTTGCCTGAGTATTCCCTGGGTATTTTCCCTTATTTGTCAGGGTTTTTAATGGCACAGAATATATCTTGTGCTCAAATCCAGTCTGCTTTGTTCAGGGAACTTTTCATTTTTCTGTTATAACAAATCTCCATTAGTTTATCAGATAATGTCCATTATGTGATTCTTCCCCCTATCATACTCTAAAGACAGGAAACCACAAATTATCACATTACCTCATTGTGCACAATAATTCTGAGCTCTGACTCACTTAGAAGGTGTGATAGAATCACAGAATCTAAATCTTGAAGGGAATAGAGAGGTCATCTCACTGACTTATCTTGGTAATCACCTAGGTTGTTTTCTGTTTTGTTTTTTTTTTTTAAATACAGGATTTACTTCCTTCTGCCCACCCCCAGAGATGCTGATTTTTTAGGTCTGACTTGGAGTTCAAGAATCTGTACTTTTAGAAGTTTCCGTAGGTGATTCAGAGGATTAACTGTCTCATCCAGTGAGCAGTTCCTTCTCCTTTCAAATGGAGGAATATCTACTTTAACATTCTTGATATTTGTGAATATTTGGTTTTTGTAGGAACAGTGTAAGAAACGAGACTCTCTCTGCAGGGTCAAGTTTATCACTTTGCAGATTGACTGTGTAGTATCTTCACCATTCACTCTTTCTGTAAGCATGAGTTAATGCTCAAGCACTAATATTAATAGTACTAGTACTCAGCTTGAGTACTATTAATATTAGTACTAGTACTGTTTGGAAGGATCAAATGGGCAGGTGCTGGACAAAACACTTTATGAATAATATATTCAATCTGCACAACAGTCCTACAATGTAGGTTTGTATAACTGTCCCCATTTAAAAAAGATGAAATTTAGAGGAGCTAAAATTTAAACCCACATCTACTAGGAGTTTTAGAGCTCATATGTTTTCCAGTGTTTCATGTGTACCATCCAGCTACAAAATAATCAAATAGGTAAGTAGGCACACTTTGCTTTTTTAATTGAAAAAACAAATTTTCTAGTCTTAGGAAGATGCTTATTTTTTATAACCACCTTAATTATGCAAAAATAATTATAGCCAATAATTATTGACCATTATCTATGTCCCAGGCACTTGATGTGTTAGATTAATTATACTACTAGAAATTCCTGTGGGAGATATACTATCTATTCATGTCTATAGAGGCTTTAGTATTTTTAGGACTTCAAGTTTTTTACAGACCTTTAAAAAAATAGGATAGATTCTTACTTGTTGGGGATGCTTTAAAGATTGTGCTACTAGAAGACATAGAGTAAATAAATCGATCACCCAAAGTCCTGATCAGCTCTTCAGTTCTATAAGTTGATTATAATTAGCCCTGAGAAATCCTCTACTGAAAAACTTTCTATTTCCTGTCAAACTAAGAAATGTTTCCAGTACATTCATGGATTGAACAGGCTATATCTGATCATAATGGTTCACTTTTCCCATGAGTTCTATGAGTTATATTTTTAGCACTTTTCTGAAAGCCAGAGAAAAAGTCATGCAAAAATCCCAACAAGCCCCAAAGTACTATTTTCAAAAGGGAGTTTTTTGGCCACAAATAGTGAACTACTTTCCAAGTGATTGCTTGGAATAAAACTTAAAGTTAAATTTAAGATATTCTTTTTCTCTCCAAACAGATTAAGAACATTTAAAAATGTCTAGATAAACTAGAAATACTTAATTCTGAGAATAATTGCTTCTTTTAAAAAACTTGAATCTTTGAACATAATTTTAATAAAGAAAAAGATAAAGTCACGTGTATAAATTCAAGAGTAAAATCTAAAATAATGAAAGTTTGCAACACACTCCAAAGTTTTCTTGAATGTTCTTTAATATAAAAATGTTTCTTTAATTTAGTAAGCATTTCCCTAGACTTTGAGATGTGCCAGAGTAATGCTAGGCACTGGTTAAAAACTGAGACGAATAAGACAGGGCTCTGCTCTTGAGAAGCTTTAATTATACTTCTCATTTTATATTACTGGGTTAAATTGTGTCATATTCTGCCAATTTACCTCTTCTTTAAACTAAAAAATGACAATTTCACATGGTTTAATCTAAGAGCTACTAGATCATATTGCATTGATGTATTATCAGAAGGATAAGTAGGCATCCTCATGAGAAGTGGAGTGGAAGATGATAAGACAACTTCCTCTTGCCTATGCTAGTATGTGTGTTAGTCGCTCAGTCATGTCTGACTCTTTGCGACCCCATGGACTGTAGCCTGCCAGGCTCCTCCATCCATGGGATTTTCCAGGCAAGAATACTGGAGCGGATTGCCATTTCCTTCTTCAGGGGATCTTCCCGAGCCACGGATTGAACCCAGGTCTCCCACATTGCTGGCAGACTCTTTACCATCTGAGCCACCAGGGAAGCCCTACTGAGATCATACTGAATCCTACAGCCAAGAAAAACCCCTGGAGGTTGCCACAGTGCTCTGGCAAGGGGATGGCAATAGAAAACATTATCTATCTGTGTCATTTAAAAGTAATGTAATGTGGGTGGTAGTTTAGGGGATGAATGCAAGTAAAGAGAATTTGAATATCATGAGATTAGTTGTAAGCTTGTTCCATTAGTTTCAGCAAGAAATAATAAGGACCTGAACTGAATCCACTCTATAAATATTATAGACAACATCTATGAAAATAACAAGATAGATGTAATGATTCATTTCATATCTCAACTTGACTAGGTCACAGGGTGCCCAGATACTTGTTCAAACATTATTCTGGTGTGTCTGTTTCTGGATAAGATTAACATTTGAATCACTAGACTCAGTAATAGTAGATATCTTCTCTAATGAATGTGGCCTCATCCAATCAACTGAAGACCTAGAATAAAAAGGCTGAGTAAGAGCGAACTCCATCTGTTTGACCATTTGAGTTGGGACATTGGTCTTTTTTGGCCTTCAGACTAGAACCTACACATTGGATCTTCTGGGTCTCTATCTTGCCAACTGTTCAGTTCAGTTCAGTTCAGTCGCTCAGTTGTGTCTGACTCTTTGCAACCCCATGAATTGCAGCATGCCAGGCCTCCCTGTCCATCGCCAACTCCCAGAGTTCACTCAGACTCACATCCATCGAGTCAGTGATGCCATCCAGCCATCTCATCCTCTGTCGTCCCCTTCTCCTCCTGCCCCTAATCCCTCCCAGCATCAGAGTCTTTTCCAATGAGTCAACTCTTCGCATGAGGTGGCCAAAGTACTGGAGTTTCAGCTTTAGCATCATTCCTTCCAAAGAAATCCCAGGGCTGATCTCCTTCAGAATGGACTGGTTGGATCTCCTTGCAGTCCGAGGGACTCTCAAGAGTCTTCTCCAACACCACAGTTCAAATGCATCAATTCTTCGGCACTCAGCCTTCATCACAGTCCAACTCTCACATCCATACATGACTACTGGAAAAACCACAGTCTTGACTAGATGAATCTTAGTTGCCAACTGTAGATCTAGGTAATTCTCAGCTTCCATAATTATGTGAGACAATTCCTTTATCTATGTATCTATGTGTTTATCTATCAGCTCTTATTGGTTCTGTTTCTCTGGAGGACTCTGATTAATACATATTTTGGTATTGAGAGTTGTTTTAGAGAAACAGAATGTTAAGGATGAGTTCTCAATTGTTTCTGGGTTTCTGGAATTGGTTCCCTATTACAACTAGATTTAAAGATGCTAAGGACCCTATTTCCAGTAATAAAAAGAGTGCTGACACTCCATGGTGTGATATGACAATATATATAGGACAAATATCACAACTGGATACTCCTAACCAACTACTTTGAAAAAGCAAGGGTCTGGGTCACTATTCACATAAAACTTTCAAACATTTTTGGCAAAAAATGAATATAATTAGGTTGGCTGTTTGTTCCGATTGTTGCTGGACAAAGTTGGGTAAGAAAAGGATGGGCTTGGGGATTCAAATTCCCAGCTCAGGTTCACTGCATAAATGATCTCCTGTAGCCATAGGATTGAGAGTGCTGAAAGTCAAGGACAGAATCTCATCCTGTGACTGACTGGCTTACTTACAAGCAAGTTCAACTCCTAGCCTCCCCAGAATGTCTACAGTTAAAGTGAGGCATTGACTGGGAAGGAGTAGGATCCTGAAACTTGTCAGTGGAAGAGGTTAACCTGCTCCCAGCAGAAGCAGCCTCTCCACCCGTATCCGAGGGGATTAACCCTGCACTGCCTGAGGAAACTGAAATGGTCTTTTTGAGGAGCTGCTGTATAAGATGATAATTCTCCTCAGGACCACTCCTACAGCCCATCCTACTTCTATGCTCATAACTGATGGTCCAACAAATCCCTAAAGGTAGGGTGCAAAGCGTGATCCACACGGAGATATGCTACATGTTAAAATAATTACTTGAGTTTTTAAATTTATACAGACAGAAATGCAGGGAACATGTGTAAGAATGGATGTTAAGAATTGGATAATGCTGTAAGGAACATAATATTGAATCCAGGCAGAATTTACTGACATGAGCTAACTGAACAGAAATTCTGTCTTTAATGTTGCAACTTGGGAAGTTAGAAAGAGCTCTAATGGTTTGTTTGGTTGGTTGGCTAAAACAGACCAAAAAGTGGCCCACAGTGAGCAAGCCAGAAGGCAGAGGAAGGGTTAGGGTTAGGCCTAGAGAGACTGGGATGTTCGAGTGGATGTGTCATCTAAGACCTACTCATTCACTTTGGGAGAGTCCAGAAGACATACTCTTCATGACGACTGTAATAAATAAATTTGTGAGAACTCCAGCAACCTTAAGAATTCTGTGATCACTCTTTTTCACAGTTGGAAATAGAGTCACTGAACTGAGAAACCTAAATGCATGGGGAGTAACTGGATATTGGGGTAGCAGGGACCAAGTGGCAGCAGTCAGCAGCCAAAGGCAAGGTGGGTGCTGTCACTGTAATGGAAGGCAGAGTCAAAGCAGTAATTGGAAAAATCTGACTGGCATAGACCTATAGGGTTGGCTAGTTGATTGTGGTGTTCCTAGAATTGAAACATATAGGAAGCCTACTAAATTCTTACTTGATCTAATACATTAAGAATAGACAGTGCAGAAATAAACCTACACAACAATAGTCAATCTATGACAAAACCGGCAAGAATATATAATGGAGAAAAGACAGTCTCTTCAATAAGTGATGCTGGAAAAACTGGACAGCTCCATGTAAAAGAGTAAGATTAGAACACTCCCTCATAACATGTACAAAAATAAACTCAAAATGGACTAAAGACATAATGTTAAGACCTTAAACCATACGACTCTAGAAGAGAACACAGGCAGAACACTCTTTGATGTAAGTCATAGCAATATTTTCTCAGATCAGTCTCCTAAAGCAAAAGAGATAAAAGCAAAAATAAACAAGTGGGACCTAATTAAGCTTAAAGGCTTGCACAGCAAAGGAAACAGTCAACAAAATGATAAAACAACTTATGGAATGAGAGAAAATATTTGCAAATGATGTGACTGACAAGGAGGTTAATATCCAAAATATAAAAACAGTTCATACAACTCAATATCAAAAAACAAACAAACAACCCAAGCCAAAAAAAAAAAAAAAAAGGCATAAGACCTGGATATATATGTTTCTAAAGAAGACATATAGATTAACTAACTGGAACATAAAAAGATGCTTAACATGGCTAGCTAATTATGAGAGAAATGCAAATCAACCCAAAATGTGGTATCACCTCACACCTGTAAAAGTGGCCATCATCAAAAAATCTACAAACAATAAGTGCTGGTGAGGGTGTGGAAAAAAAGAGAATCCTTGTACACCATTGGTGGGAATGTAGATTGGTGCAGTTACTATGGAAAACAGTTTGGAGGTTGCTTAAAAATTTAAAAACTAAAAATAGCATTGCTATATGATTCTGTAATCCCACCCCTGGGTATATATCTGGAAAAAAGTAAAACACTAATTCAAAAGTATACATGCACCTCAATGTTTATAGAGTGCTATTTACAATAGCCAAGACAAGGGAGCAGCCCAAGTGCCCATTAACATGTGATTCGATTAAGAAGCTGCATATGTGTAATGTATACACACACACACACAATTGCAAAATTTAGGCTCAAAGTGAAGAAGGTAGGGAAAACCACTAGGCCACTCAGGTATGACTTAAATCAAATTACTTATGATTATACAGTGGAGATGATGAATAGATTCAAGGGACTAGATCTGGTAGACAGAGTGCCTGAAGAACTATGGATAGAGGTTTGTAACATTATACAGGAGGTGATAACCAAAACCATCCCCAAGTAAAAGAAACACAAGAAGGCAAAGTAGTTGTCTTACGAGGCCTTGCAAATAGATGAGAAAAGAAAAGAAGAGAAGCAAAAGGCAAAGGAGAAAGGGAAAGAGAGATAAGAAAATTTTCTTAAGTGACCAATGCAAAGAAATATAGGAAAATAATAGAATGGGAAAGACTAGAGATCTCTTTAAGAAAACTGGAGATACCAAGGGAACATTTCATACAAAGATAGGCACAGTAAAGGAAAAAAGTGGCAAGGATCTAACAGAAGCTGAAGAGATTAAGGAAAGGTGGCAAGAATACACAGAGCTGTACAAAACAGCTCTTAATGTACCAGATAACCATGATGATGTGATCACTCACATAGAGCCAGACATCCTAGAGTGTGAAGTCAAGTGGGCCTAAGGAAGCATCACTACGAACAAAGCTAGTGGAGGTGGTGGAATTCTAGGTGAGCTATTTCAAATCTTAAAAGATGATGCTGTTAAAGTGTTACACTCATTATGCCAGCAAATTTGGAAGACTCACCAGGGCCACAGGACTGGAAAAGGTCAGTTTTCATTCCAATCCCCAAAAAAGGCAATGAAGAATGTTCAAATTACTGTACAACTGCACTCATTTCATATGCCAGCAAGATTATGCTCAAAATCCTTCAAGCTAGGTTTCAGGAGTATGTGAACCAAGAACTTCCAGATGTTCAAGCTGGATTTAGAAAAGGCAGAGGAGACAGAGACCAAATTGCCAACATACAGTGGATCATACAAAAAGCAAGGGAAAATATATACCCCTACACTAAAGCTTTTGTTTGACCTTGTGGATCACAACAAACTGGAAAATTCTTCAAGAGATGGGAATATCAAACTATATTACCTACCTCCTGAGAAATCTATATACAGGTCAAGAAGCAACAGTTGAACTGGATATGGAACAACGGACTTGTTCCAAATTGGGAAAAGAATATGTTAAGGCTTTATATTGTCACCCTGCTTAGTTAACAGATATGTGAAATGCCAGGCTGGATGAAGCACAAGCTAGAATCAAAATTGCCGGGAGAAATATCAATAACTTCAGATACACAGATGACAGCACACTTATGGCAGAAAGCAAAGAGGAACTAAAGAGCCTCTTGATGAAGGTGAAAGAGAAAGGGGGGAAAAGCTGGCTTAAAATTCAACATTTAAAAAACTAATATCATGGCACCTGGTCCTATCACTTCCTGGCAAACAGATGGGGAAAATGTGGAAACAGAGTCATATTTCATTTTCTTGGGCTTCAAAATCACTGCAGACGGTGACTGTAGCCATGAAATTAAAAGACGCTTGCTCCTTGGAAGAATAGTTATGACAAACCTAGACAGTGTATTGAAAAGCAGAGACATCACTTTGCCAACAAAGGTTCATGTAGTCAAGCTATGGTTTTTCCAGTAGTCATGTACAGATGTGAGAGGTGGACCATAAAGAAGACTGGTGCCGAAGAACTGATGTTTTCAAACTGTGGTGCTGGAGAAGACTCTTAAGAGTCCTTTGGACCGCAAGATCAAACAAGTCAATCCTAAAGGAAATCAATCCTGAATATTCATTGGAAAGACGGATGCTGAAGCTGAAGCTCCAGTACTTTGGCCACCTGATGCAGTGAGCTGACTCAGTGGAAAAGACCTTGATGCTGGGAAAGACTGGGAAAGAGGAGAAGTGGGTGACAGAGGATGAGATGGATGGATGGCATCACTGATGCCATAAGTTAGACATAAGTTTGAGCAAACTCAGGGAGATAGTGAAGGACAGGGAAGCCTGACGTGTTGCAGTTCATGGGGTCGCAAAGAGTCGGCCACAACTTGGCGACTGAACAAAAATATACATGTGTGTGTGTGTTTGTGTGTGAGTATATATATATGTGTGTGTGTATATATATATATATATATAGAATGGAATGTTACTCATAAAAGAATGAAATACAGTCATTTGCAGCAATGTGGATGGACCTAGAGAATATTATGCTTATTGAAAGAAGTCAGAGGAAAACAAATACTGGATAATATCACTTATATATGGAATATAAAGAAAATAATACAAATGAAGGTGTACACAAAACAAAAACAGAATCACAGATATAGAAAGCAAATTTGCAGTTACCGAAGGGAAGAGGATGGGGATGGGAGGGTCAAATTAGGGTTATGAGATTAACAGATACAAACTATTATATATAAAACACATAAGCAACAAAAGTATACTGCAGAGCACAGGTAATTACACACATTTTCTTGTAATAACTTACAATGAAGTATAATCTGCATTAATGCTGAATCACTATGCTATAACCTAAAACTAACATAGCATTGTAAATTAATTGTACTTCCATAAAATAAATAAATGAACAGAATTCTAACTTGATCTGTGTAAGTAGAAGAGTTTCAGGTCAAGCAAACAAAATCTAACCTGATAAGCAGAGGTTACATCTGTAAAGAAAATAATCCAAGTAATTCTTACACTTGAGCCAGTTTACTTACTTGGATGAAGGGAAGGCTGGATCTCATAAGGAAGGACTCTGATATAATACACTGCCAAAAACATATACTGTTAAATTTTTTCCCTGACTTTCCCAAAGAAATCTATAGCCTTTTGTCAGGATAACTGTGTTGGCAAAAGAAAGTAATCAAACCTTTTGGGGACTACTGTATACTGGCTCTGAACTGATAGTAATTCTAGGAGACCCAAAACATAATTTTTGTCCATCAGTCAGACCAGGGAATTATAAGAGGTTGGGTGATGAATGGAGTTTCAGCCCAGGTCTGTCTCACAGGGAGCCCATCAGGTGTCTAAACCCACTTTGTGGTAATTTTCCCCAGTTCCAGGATGCATAATTGGAATATACATACACAATCCCCACCTTTGTTCCTTAACTTGTGAAAAAGGCCAGGTGGAAGCCACTGGAATGATTTCTACTTAGGAAAATAGTAAGTCAAAAGTGATGCTGCCCTGCTGGAGGGATTGCAGAGTAGTGCCATCAAGGCCTCAAGAGAGGCAGGAGTGGTGATTCCCACCATATGCCTATTCAACTAGCCTATCTGACCTCTTTAGAAGACTCTGGAGAATGACCCTGTTTAATGGTAAGCTTAACCACGTATCCACACCAATTGAAGGTTCTGTACCAGATGTGGTACATTAATTTGCTTGAGCAAATTAACACATCCTTTTGTACCTGATATGCAGCTATTGATCAGGAGAATGCCTTTTTCTCCAGCTGTCAATAAGGACCACCCTGCTTTCAGCTGGCGAGGCCAGCAGAGCACCTTCTCTGTCCTACCTCAGGGGTATAGCAACTCTAAAGCACTGTCACAGTTTAGTTTGCAGGGACCTTGATCATGTTTCCCTTCCACATGATATCATGCTGGTCCATTACATTAGTAATATCATGCTGATTGGTACCAAAAGGTACTTCAATTAAATGGGATTTAGTCAAGTTATCCTAAAAATTAACACTAACAGAGAAAGTGACCTAGGATCTTTCCTCTTATAGACACAGGACTTTAAGGGGGAGTATTGTTTATTTCTCACAAATAATCCAAGTTTTAAAAAGTTAAAAAAATAAGAAAGGGTTCATTTAGAGACCTAATTTTCATCAGTGAAATTTATTTGCCAAAGTCTCCCTCCTTTCCACACTAACTTTTCTCATTTCCTCTAATTGCAATATTTAAAATATTTAATCTAATGTATAGTATGGTGGGGCTTCCCTGGTGCCTGAGATGGTAAAGAATCTGCCTGCAATGCAGAAACCTTGGTTCGATCCCTGGGTTGGGAAGATGCCCTGGAGGAGGGCATGGAAACCCACTTCAGTGTTCTTGCCTAGAGAATCATCATGAACAGAGAAGCCTGGCAGGTTACAGTACATGAGGTCATAAAGAGTTGGACATGACTGAGCGACTAAGTAGCAGTGGCATAGTATGGTGACTATAGTTAACAGTGCTGTAATGAATACTTGAAATGAGTAGATTTTAAATGTTCTCACCACACACATACACACACACACACACACTAACACACACAAGGTAACTATAAGAGATGATATATGTGTTACCTAACCTTACTGTGGTAGTTCTTTCACAATATATATGTATATCAAATCATGTTGTACATCTTAAATTTATACAATATTATACGGCAATTATATTCCAATAAGGATCATGGAAAAAGCAAGAGAGTTCCAGAAAAACATCTACTTCTGCTTTATTGACTATGCCAAAGCCTTTGACTGTGTGGATCACAATCAACTGTGGAAAATTCTGAAAGAGATGGGAATACCAGACCACCTAACCTGCCTCTTGAGAAATCTGTATGCAGGTCAGGAAGCAACAGTTAGAACTGGACATGGAACAACAGACTGGTTCCAAATAGGAAAAGGAGTCC